>SNQJ01S0163430.1:24693-46027 GCA_010110895.2 Picea sitchensis | reverse complement strand
CAGAATGAGTAATAGGTGCACACCAGCCTCTTACTTATACTTTTCCTTCTAATTCTCTGTTGAGTTAGGTTAACTCCCAGGGTAATCTTCTATTCTTCTATTGAGTTATCTTTTACTCCTTTCCTTTTCCTTTCTTAAGTCAACTTAAAAATATAACTTTTAACTTCTTGACTTTTCCCCCCCTTTAGTGTGAGACTATGACCTAGTGGGGGTGCCAAGGCCACTAAGTCTCCTCATTACCTCTCTAAGAGGTGGGGGGCATTACACAATCTAGAAGGTTTCTCCACAAACAAGGCTCTGTTGTTTTGCAGAACAAACTATGCCTTCTAGAGAATAAGGATGCAAACCTATTTAATGGATCTTGGTTTTGATATTTTTCAACAAGTTATTAATGGTTATATAGCCCCAAAAAATCCACCAAAAATTATGATTAGGAAGAAGCCTAGTGAAAATAATTCAAAAGCCATGAATGCCATCTTGTGTGGTGTATTAGAATCCAAGTTTGTCAAGGTGATGAATTGTGGATCAAAAAATAAATTTGGACAAGCTTCAAAATATATATGAAGGCGATGGCAAGGTTAAGAAGGAAAATATCCAAACTCATATAAGATAGTTTGAGAGTATGAAAATGAAAGACGAAGAAAATGTTACAGCCTATCTTCTCTGTGTGGATGAAATTGTCGACATCATCGGAGGACTTGGTGAAAGGTTGAAGAACCGATGATTGTACAAAAGGTGTTAAGGAAACTCCACTTAATATTTGATGCCAAATTTTTTTCCATTGAAGAAATTAAGTATCTTGATTCATTAACAATGGATGAATTGCATGGGGTTCTCACATCGTATGAAATGAGGATAGAGAAATAAAATCCATCAAAGAGAGAAGAAACCTTCAAAGCCTCCAAGAATACAAAGAACAAAGAGCACGAATCAAGTGATTTTTCTAGTTGTGAATCAGATGCAGAGGAAGCACAATTGTAAGAAAACTCAAAAAAGGATATAACAAATACAAAGCTAAGTTTCCTTTTAAATGGTTTAATTATGGAAAAGTAGGACATTTTGTTGCTAAGTGTCCATATGCAAAGGATAAAAGTAGTGATGATTAAAAATACCATAATGCAAAGAAAGGGAGCTAACATCATCAACACAAAAAGAACCACAAATAGGACAAGCATGCAAATAAGAAGAACTCTTATTAGCAAAAGAATAATCTTTACTCAAAAGGGGTTAGTGACTCTTTACTCAAAAGGGGTTAGTGACTCGTTTGAAGAAAACATGAAAGTAGTTTCTATAGTAATAGAGAAAAAACATTCTTTATGGAAATCAAAACAAAGATTGATGAAGAAAAAGGGATAGAAAAAATGAACTCAGAATAAGAGGAAAATTCCAAAACATATGGTGAAGTGGATCTTGAAGAATAAATCATGTGTACCTTAAGAGAAATAAAGAAACTTAGGAAAAAGAATTTGAAAGAAAAGGAGCAACTATAAAAATATAAAGAAGAGGATCATTATTTAAAATCCAAAATGTTAGAAAGCCTTGAAGAAACAAAAAAGAATATCATGAACCTAAGGGTTCAATTAGAAGAAGTAAGAAGGATGTAAGAAGTGGTGAGAATCTAGCTAAAGAAAAAAGAAGAAAATTACAAAGACCTATAATATGAAATTGTTTCCTTAATAAAAGAACTGGAGAAAACAACAATTAAGTTGAATAGAACACTGAAGTTTGAAAAGAGTACTGACATATTAGATGATATCATCAATTGTCAAAGTTCTCCATTCATTAATATTGTTCTTGGATATGATGTTGATGTTTCCTCCCTACCTACACCTGACCTTTCTACAACCAAAGAATTTTTATTTGTTGCGGGTGGAGTTCAGACTGGTTTTCCAGAAGATCAACCTACTGTTGATTGTGTTGAATAGATTTATGAGTTGTATGTTCCTCACATGGTATAATTTGAGCATACAGATGACACTATTACTAATATGTCAGGTTGTTCTACTCTTGTAAGTAAACCTAACCCAGGGCCTACTTCTTATGATCAACCAACACAAAAATATGTACCCTATCATCATCCTCACCATACAAATCAAAGAAATGTCAATCATGCTTTCAGATCTTTGTAGAAGAGACGTGAAAGAAATAAATGTGGACCAGTGCCAACTACCAAGAGATATTGTGGTTGGATTGATGGATTTTTGTGGAATCAATTGACCAAATGTTTCGGGACATCATATTGTTATGTATCATCATCTATATAGTTGTGAATTGTTCCTCTTACATGACAGTCGACTGGAGTTTTGATTGATTTCTTTAGAAGAAGCACAAGTTCAGGGGGAGCATCCATATTCCATTGATGTCAAAGGGGAAGAGATGCAGACAGGGGGATAATTCTCTCTATTCCTGGGAAATGTTTAGACATGGGGAGAGTTGCAGACAAGGGGATACTTATTTCTATGCATGGTGGACTATGTGTTTCATTGCGGAATTCTCAATAATGACAAAGGGCGAGATTGTTAGAATTATTTTCATTGGTGTCAAAGGATTAATGATGTCATTAATGTCATATTACTACATTACAATACACACAACATTTCCAAGATTGATTTATTTATATAGGTTTACAAGTATATTAAAAAGGGGTGCAAGTGAAAAATTAAAAAGTGAAATGGTGGTTTCAAACCCATGGGTTTGGGGTATTTTCCCATAGTATTTGAGGTATTTAACCATGATATTGGGAATCAATTATTTAATTTATGGATATGTCTCTTCACGAATGGTTATGAAAAAGTATAAAAAGAGAAAGCATTGAGAGAAAGTGAGTGTGGGAAAAATGGATTAGCAAAAATTTAATTGCAAAATGAGTTTAAGGTCATGTTGACATTTTCATGATAACCTTTTTTCTAGGAAGTTTCAAACCTGCAATTTAGCAGAGATATAGAAGAGATCTTGGTGTACATGTGATAAAAATATCAGATGTTGTTTCACTATACTTACGAACATATTCCCTGTGGAAGTTAGGGTTCTTGAATGCTCCTGGAATCAGTTTCAAACGTGTCAGCTTGGCACTTTCACTCTAACTCATTTTATGAGATGTTTTAAAACCTGATATTTTGCATATATAGAGGAGAGATAATGGTGTACATGTGGTAAAAAAATCTAATGTCGTTTCACTATACTTTTAGAGATATTCCTTGTGGAATTTAGGGTTCTTGAATGCTCTTGAAATTAGTTTCAAACATGTAAGCTTGGCATTTTCTCTATAAATTATTTTATGGCATGTTTCAGACCTTGTTATTTTGTAGAGATATGGGAGAGATATTGGTGTACATGTGGTAAAATTTTCAGAATCATACTTTCAAAATTGGATATGTGGCATACTGTAAAAGTTTGTTCTTGGGAAGAGGCCCAAAACAATAAGCTTTATAAAAGTTGCCAATTGGAAATTCAAATTTTGATTAGACCTATTAAAGGAAGAAGTAGTGAGTAGAACTTGTGAAGACAAAAGCAATAAGTAGACCTAGTAAAGGCAGAAAAAACATGTATACCCAATGAAGGAAGAAATAGAAATCATACTTGGTTAAGGTTGGTGCAACTCATAAATTGGTGTCTCTTGTTAAGTTGGTGCTTAGCAGTGGGGATTGGTGTCTCTAGTAGTCTGGTTTCTACAAATATATGTAAGATATTGGTGTCTCTTGCTAATATGGTGCTTAGCGGTGGGGATTGGTGTCTCCAACAGATTGGTTTCTATGAAGATCCATAAGAGATTGGTGCCTCTTGTTAAGTTGGTGCTTAGCGGTGGGGATTGGTGTCTCCAGTAGATTAGTGTCTATGAAGATCTGTAAGAGTAGGTTGGTGCCTACTAGGATTTGTACCAGTGGGGATTTGTGTCTCTAGTAGGTTGGTGCCTACAAATATTTGTAACAATAGGTTGGTGCCTACAAATAATTATAATGAGAATTTTTGTGTTTTTCTCCCGAAATGGTCTCCACATAAATATTGTGTTCCATGTTCTGCGGTTAATATGTGATTGTTTTCTTATGGTTGATGGATTTTTGAAAAAGTAAAAAAAATTCTTATATTGATTAAGCCCCCCCTTAGTATAAGTGTGTGCTCAATATTATTTTCTTCTTCACACTTGGCAAAACAAAGAGATAATTTTTATCTTCTAAATTAGCATTGATTACCTCCTTATAATATCTTAATTTTCTCTTACTATTTAACTCTTTATTGTGCCACATTTTCTCCTTAAATTTTGATGCAATAATATTTTTAACCTTATCCTTATTCTACAATATGATCCTTGCCTTTATTCACCAATGGTTTACATAAGATTGGGCATCCTTGTGCCATGCCTGCTTGGGCTGAAGGTGGTTTTGGCTAGAGTTAGAAGCAATTTTAGGAAGCCTCTTGGCTTCCATGTTGTTTAACTTTTTCTTATACTTTAGGTATCTGGTCATAACTCTGGCTAAGATTGGGCATCCTTGTGCCATCCCCACTTGAGCTGAAGGTGGTTTTGGCTAGAGTAAGAAGCAATTTTAGGAAGCATCTTGGATTCCATGTTGTTTAACTTGTCCTTATAAATTAGGTATCTGGTCATAGCCATGCTCTCAATGGGGGAAAAGTTTTCTTCTGTGAGAAGGATAAGATTGGGTGTATTTAATTTAATTTTGAGATTATAGGTTATAAAATTCTTTTTGATCTTCTCTATCTTTGTCCACAACTCTCTAGAGATACTACATCCCCAAATTTTGCATCCATATAAAATAATAGGAGCACGAGAGTCTCAAAGAGGATTTTTTTTCTTATCACATACCCAATGATCCGTTGATTTACAATTGTTTTCAAGCCTATAATAATGTTTCCACCTTCCATTTATCCTTTTCTCATTGTTATAATTCCATTTGAGCTTGTGATGAATATCAATTCTGAGATATTTGTATGAAGGCACTTACTCCAAGTTGTTGTTTTCATATACGAAAGTATCATAGGAGATATTATTAGATTTAATTATCATGACTGTTGTTTCGTTAATATTAACAATCATACCCATGTTGGAGCATAAATCCTTGATCATTCTTAGTTTCTTGTAAATATCATGGGGACTCCTCACCATAAGAACAAATTACAATATCATCAACATAAAGAAGAAGAATGATGACTATACTAGTGAGAGCTGGGCTGACACAACTTGCTTCTTCCAAAAAGGGTAGGGGATAAGGGACAACCTTGCTCCACTCTAATATTGCAGTTGAATTATTCTAACCAGCCCTTAGTTTTCTTGAACTTGGAAATAACATTATCATACAACGTTATTGCAACAACCCTCAACTCGCAAGGCACTTTTGTCTCTTCCAACCTATCTCAAAGGTTTTTCCTAGGTACTATGTAAAAATATTTCCTAAATTCAACACAACAACACAAGAGATTGCTTTTATTATTGCATAACTCCTCTACAATAATTCTAAGTATAACAAGGTGGTCCATAGTTGAATGATATCTCCTAAATCCGGCCTAGCCTTTAGCTCTTTTTCCATGGATTTCTAGCCATAGGGTAATCTTCTTTTCCAAAATAATTCCATATAACTTCGTCAAAATGGGGCTAATCATAATGGTCCTATAATCAGAGGAATGTTTTTATTTCCACTTTTAAAAATAGGTATAATGAGGCTTTACATCCAGGGATTAGGGAAGCCCTGCTTGACTTCTAAATTGAAAAGCTTGTGTAAGTGAGGGATGAGGAGATGCCCTCCGATTTTAAAAATTTCATCTTGGTAGCCTTCAATGTCCTTAGCGTTCCAATTTGCAAGTTGTTTAACCCTGAACTTGATGTCTTCTATAGAAAAAAATTCATCCTCTTTAGGAACGTTTGGAACGGTGTCCATGGCGTTAGGTAATTTGTAAAGACTTTTAAGGTAGGAATTCCAGTCCTTCAAGGGAATCATATTATTTTCTTTAGTTTTACGAATTATAATTTGCCTCCATAACTTCTTAGAATAAATCTTATATAGGTGTAAAAGTCGCTCTTTATTTCTTCCCTACATTCAAGGGACTACAAAATTGCATTGAAGAAGTGTCCAAATTATTCCTTCCCTACATTCAAAGGACTAGAAATAAAATTGCTAAATTTAAAAAAAATAAAAACATTGGGGAAACTTTCAAACCCTCTAACATAACCAAAAACTCTCATAAGTTTGATAAAGACCCCAATGATCCCGCTGCTAAAAAAGATGTCTACATGATTCTGTGTTCATGTGGAAAACCTTACATGGGTGAAACTAGTTGTTCCATCAAGATTAGAATCCAAGAGCATACAAGGGATATTAAACACAATCGTGTTCATCCATCTTCACTCACTGAACACTCAAACAAGACAAAGCATCATATTTGCATAGAAGAAACCTAAATATTGGCCAAGATTGACCATCATTACAATAGAAAATTCAAGGAGGTTATCAAGATTGAAAAGAGGATGAATAAACTTAATAGAGATTATGGTTGGAAGATCAACAAGAATTGGATCCCAAGATTATCCACCAAGTGGGTCCAACATATGATACGATTCTTCTCCCTTTCTTGTTTTTCTCTAATTCTTCATTTTTTTTATTTATTATTTTGTATTTAATCCCAAGATAAATAAATAAAACTAAATAAAAACATCAAAATTATGTTATAGTACATGATCATATACCTAAATAAAAACTATGCAATATTATAGTTTTAATATAGTATTATCCTCAGTTCATCTTCCTCACATTCGAGTTTCAACATATCTCATAAAAAAAAACATTCCCTGGGTTTTCTTTGATTGAGCCTCACAAGGTACTCCATCTAGAGGTTGGGTTGGGGGAATCATATCCGTCTCCACAAACCATACCATCTCTTTCAAAGCTAGAACGGGGCATGCCAAAAATAATTTCAGTGAACATATGGGTGTTAAAAAAGGTCCTCATACTATCCCTCAAAAGAGGAGTTTCACATATTCAAATTCTCATAGACTCACTTTTAGTCTTTCAAGGAATGAAAGAATAATTCACCCTATGAAATTTTATGTTGCAGACTTTATTTTGGGATATAAAGAGTTTGCAAACAAATTTCACTCATCTCTCCTTTTCTCATGTCCACAGAGATAAAAATACATAAGCATATATAATTTCTAAAGAAGGATTGGAGTTGCCTAAGGGAATTTGGGAAATCCTTGAATGCTCTAAAGGAAAATATTCTTCTTATATTCATGAACCTTGGTTTTAAATTTTTTTCTTTATCTGATATTGTGGATTAATGATCTAAGCACTTGTAAATTTCTGAATGTTTTTGGGCATTGTATGTATATTTTTGAAGAATACCGAAGATTGAATTTTTGGTAAAGGGACTATTACAGGATAGTGATAGAAGCAAGAAAAATCTTCTTGAATTACATACAACTATTTTTTTTCCTACAATAGAATTTGATGAAGATTGTTAAAGTCTCTCTCTCTATATGATTATGAGGCAGTTTGGAATATCATTCAATATCTGTTGTTTTGATTTTGTTTTCCTTAATAAAATGACTTAACTTTTTTCCTTGGAAAAAAAAAGTATATTATCCTCGACATAAAGAAATTAAATAAGCATAATAATTATATCATTCCCCTTTAATATCAATTCATCATATTAATAAATTAAAAAAAAAAATTCTTCTTTTCAGTTATTAATCTTTATATATCTCTATATAATCAATGTTTATTTATTAAAAATTAAAAAAAACACACATATTCTTCATATTTTTTTAAATTAAGATATTTTTTTTGTTTTTTATAATATTATTACAACTTATCTATATCTATAAAATCAATACATATTTATTAAAAAACAAATATTTTTTTAATAAATGTTGTATTTCATTTATATAAGTTATATAAAAAAATTCATTCTTAGTTGTATTTAATTAATTAAAATTTTTAATTATAAGTATTTTTTTTAAATAAATATAAATTATAAATATAATATAAATTTAAATATGAAGATTGTACATATATTTAATTTATTTTTTCCCAAAGAAAAAAACATACTTTTTATTCATATGTAGAATGAATAATACATTCTTTAGGTGCATTAGAGCGCTTGTACGAAAACCTTTCCACCAAAGATTCAACTTTATATTTGAAGTTATAAAACTATCAGAGTGAACGTTTCCTACTAAAACATATACATCACAAAGCACAAAACTGAAATTTATTCAAAAAATAAGACTGAAGATTCACCAACATCTATAATCATATTTCAAAATTGATTCTCAGCATCGTTCAAATCTTGTCACCAAAGGATCTTCAGAGATCGCGAGTAGTATTCAAATTTAATCTATTCTCAAATAACTTGAGATGTAATAAGCTAGGATTTAAATTCTGACCGTCTTTATAAAATGTATAAGATATGTTCTATTTTCTATACACATGTGCCTAAGAGATATGATTAAAGTGTTGGGAAACTTGCTTTAAATCCAAAGCTAATATTTGGAATGTAATTTCATGTATGACATGTTCACCTTTCATCCAACAAATCATCATCAAGGAGTCACCAAAGACTTACAAATGTGTGAGGTGCTTGCACATGGTAAGTTTAAACAAAGCTTTGAGCGGTATAAGTTCAAATTGCTTGTTAGTGCGACTTCCAATAGAGGCAATGAAATGAATAAAGTGTTTCTCCTGTAACATCTTTGTTTTCAAACCCCAAAATAGCGATGTTTATTGTAAATGTAGTATGTGGCAGAGAGCCAAGTGATGTATATTGTAAATGTGATGTATGGACAAGAACAAATATGTAAATGATGTAAATTGAAATATAACGAATGGAATGTATCACCAACTGCAAATGGAAAAAGACGAAGATTGGGGTCTAAGTATCCACAAGATAGGGTAGGGGTCCAATGGGGAGAATTACCCATATCTATTAAGCCAAAACTGATTTCCTTTTTATTCTCAAAATTATCCTTGTCATGAAACTTCCATTAGTTGTTAAGTGTTCTAGAGCCCAATCATTGAATTCATGTAAGAGGGTTGGTGTGAGAGTCACTTCCCATATTTATTGAGAGCATGGGGGATGAGTACAATCAGCTTGGGGAATAGTGCAAGTCAAGTAAGCAAGAGAAAGAGAGAAAATTCATATGGGTAGGATACCAAAATTATGCATTCATGTTTTTGCATAAAGAACTATTTTTACATGGAATTTTTTTGTCCAACAATGGAGTTTTGACTATGAGAGATTTGTTGGCCCTTGGTTGTGGAAGCAAGCGAAGATCAAGGCAGAAAAGGAAAAACGTGAACTGCATGAAAGACACAGTGACTGTTACTGGGTCAAAGTAAGTAAAAGAGCAGAAAAGATGGAGTGAAGTAAGAGAAAGCAAGCAGTTGGATGAGGAGATTGAGGATGACAGATCAATAAGGAAGATGGATCATGGACAACTTAGCAAGCAGAAAAAGATACCATTGGATGATTTAGAGCACCGTGTGAGAAGGAAGGAAAGACAGGCTGGCGAAGCCCTTAAAACGCGGGTCAAGTTGACCTAGGGTTTTGGTATCTAGGGTTTTTGACACTTAGGTCTCGGCCTAAGGCTGTCGGTGAACTATTGTAATGTATAAATAAGAACCTAGATGAGGGAAGAGGGTTCATTTTGAGTTTGTTGCTCAATTATATTAGGAGGAGAGATTGTTAGTAAGAGAGCCATTATATGGTGAGAGCCTTCTGGTATTGTAATATCTTCAGCTGGGTGTGAAGATCAACCCTACAGCTGGGTGCACAGGGAAGGGGAGAAAGAGAGACAGAGAGGAGAAGAAAGAAGATCTGCTAGCTAAGAGCACAGACAAGAATTGTATGCTTCATCTTAATATATTATAAAGAATAGTTCTATGGACGTAGCCCTAGAGAGAGGGTGAACCACACGTATCTTGTGTTGTGTGTGTGATTGATGATCTATTCTTTGTCATCTGATATACTGCTATTTGCATTACTGTGTTAGATCTGATAGATAGTAGTGCGGAGTAGAGATGAACTTTAAGTGGTATATAAATGTTGTATTGTTCTTGTATTGGATCCACTTGATATCCCCTTTGGTTGTAGACATCTCTGTCCTGCAACCCCCTCATTACTGCTTCGGGTGAGACTGCATCTTCCTCATAGGCGCTATCGAAAGGGCCAGTAGTTAGGGCTTGTTGGTGCGCTCTTGGAGCTGAACCCTGGGTCTACCCCTGTGCCAACAAATGGTTTCATTACCGGGACAGGAATCTTCCTGAGGGAATATCAAGGTGGTTTCCATCAAAGACAGAGATTCTGAAGTGGATAGAAGATCAAGAAAAGGACTTCACTGAAGCCCAGAACAAGAACCCGAATCTTAGCACAAAAGACTGGTTAGGAAGATATATCTTTACTGATATACATGATATTTTCTTTGGAGGGATTCATAAGGAGATTACGAGTGGTTAGCTAGATTAGCAGATACCTAGATTGAGATCATATCTAGACCTCATGTGGTTTGGACGTTGTCTCTAATCAAGAAGGTCAAGAGAGTTCATAACACCGTGTCATGAGTGGTAGATCACTGGTTTGATAGCACCATTGGAGGGTACATCACCGATTTTGTTTTTGACAGAGTAGAGTCATATAACCAAGCTGAGAGGTATTTCTTTAAGGGACCCCAAGGAAAATTTTTACACTTTCTAAAGATGAGAATCAAGATGATATTTCATGAGAAGAACATCTTGAAGATACAGTAGTTGGTCGGATTCAAAAAGGCTAATGTTCAAGAACTCGGATAGCGACAACGACACAGAGATCAGATAATGACAATGACACAGAGATCGGACATACGCGTAGTGGAAGGATATTCAGAGAAGTTCCTTTGGCAAACTGGTTTGAGCGAGATCAAGAACCTCTTTTGTAGGAAGAAGGATTCTATAGTGGGGAAGAGGAATAGCTACTAAGAGAAGAACAGACAGGATCTGTTGGATCGAGAGAAGAAAAGACTGAAGAACCTCATTGGGAAGAACCAGAAACTTCAAGAATTGCATAGACTATTGAAGTAAGTACTATTACTCCTCTTGTTGTTTCAGCAACACTAAGCAATCATAATAGTTAGAGTCATAAAATTCCTTAGAGTACAATTACTAGCAGTTCAACATATACTCAGATAGGAAACCTAGGAAGCTCTATGGAAGATGAGATGAGGCTCCCTATTTTTAAGGGAGATGGATCTGAAGATCCTGATCAGCACTGGTTCCTATGTGAAGCCTTATGGAATATTAAGAATGTCATCGATGAAGTTGTTAAAAGAGATCAGTTCAGTACTACCCTAAGAGATCGTGCATTGAGCTGGTACATAAAGTTTTTCCAAGGACTTGCACAGCCTAAGTCATTGAATGAGATTAAGAATGCATTGACTGTAGAGTTCAAGAAACTCAAGTCAGAGTCACAATGTATTACGGAGCTGAAAGAGATCAAGCAAAAAGTAGTTGAACCTGTTTGGGAATTCAATCAGATGTTCAAGACCTTAACAGGCCGGTTGACTTTTCAGATCCTAGATTAGCAGAACAAAGAATGGTTTATTGTTGCTCTCTTACCACACATCAGAGTTTCTCTAATGCAACATAATATTACTTTGCATTCTGAGGTGATGGAAATTGCCATTAAGTTAGAATCATCCCCTATGGGAGAATCCAACTCATGTTTGAGTCAAATCTTCAGTCAGCTAACTAGTTTGTCTCTGCAGGTCGAAGATATGAAGAAAGACAAGGGAAATGACAAAAGAGAAGACATCTGGTGCAACAGATGCAAATCATAAGTCCATGACAAGGAACATTGTCCCTTGTTTCATGAATACTTGGCCTCTAGAGTTGTGATCCCTTTGAAGCAAGTCACCCTACCCTAGTGCGAGGTATGTAGAAATAGACATCACCCTGGTGAATTCTATTACATGCAAAAATATGTTCAAACACCTACAAATTTGTATTTCACATTCTGCAAGTTGGTGAGTCATAATGATAGGGATTGTAGGGCTTATGACCTCATGCATGAAAATTCAAGGGACATATACAAGATTCAAGGTGAAGTACAGTAAGAAGGAAACACTACACAATATAACTCCCTTGGGGGAGGAAATTTCAACCCTCGTGGTGGATTCCGAGGTAGAGGAAGAGGAGAAGGTATGGTTCAAGGTCGAGGATATATAATCTGTTACAACTGCACACAACCAGACATTTAGCAAGAGATTGTCAGAACCCTTGTACCACTTGCAACTATTGCAATTCCTTCGAACACGTTATCGAGGAATGTCTAGCATTGATAACTAAACTTTAGGAGAGTCGGGGACCTCAGTAGAACCTGCAAATACAATTAATCAAATTATAACCTCGTGGAGCAGACCCTAGATTCATTGCTATCACTCGAGGAGGTGCTGTTACAGGAGAAGACAGAATGACCCAAGGAAAAACTACAAAAGAATCAGGAGTCAGGAAAGATGCAGAGAAGACATAAACTTTTGATGCAAAGAAAGAAAAACAAATGTTTGAAGAAGCAAGAAAATAACTCAAGGGAGATCAAGGTTCCTCATCAAAGACACGACTAGAAGTAAGAGTTTCTGGGATTTGATCAGTCTGCTTCACCCAGAGATGGAAAAGAGGCAAGTAAACTTGTCAGTTTCTTGTATACATTTATAGAGTTGATTAAAGATGAGAAATCTATACAAGAACTACATAATTTGGTCAGACAATATGAGATAGGAAGGGTAGACCCTTTACTGAATAAAGCAGTACATCAATTATCCAAAAAGAGAAGGAAAAATAAGGAACTACACCTGAATGCTTAGATTGGAGAGTATGATATAGACTATGCGGTCCTCGACTTAGGGTCGGAGGTCAATGTCATGATGAAGCAAGCTCGGGCACTGATGGGAAAACCTAATTTGATCTATTATCCTATTAGGCTTAGGATGGCTAACCAATAAGCTGTAAGCCCCTTTGGAATATTGGAACATGTCCCTGTGGACATCGAAGGAGTAAGGACGTTTGCAGATTTTGAGGTGATATAGATAGTTTATGATAGTTGTCCTTACCGTGTGCTGTTAGGAATTGACTGGGCTTTCAATAATTCCACTGTGGTGGATTTAAAGAAAAGACGAATGAAGTTTGAAGGAGATGGCCTTAGGGTCATTTCACCTTTAGATCCCGATGAAGGTCAGTGATACACAGAGACCATCAGAGAAGAAGACCACGCATATGAACTAGAAAACATATACAAATTAACAGCGAGACAACATGATTACATTAATCCTACGTCTGATGGAAATTTGAGCTAGCAAAGTGACAATGCATGTTCATCATATTTAGAAGAAGCACTGGAGAAATGGAAGAACAAAATGTATGAAGTATCTACGAGGAGGTGCGCTAGATTAACCAGAGAATTACACTAGATCGACACAACAATAAGTAACTTGCCCACCTTTGATGGTCTGAATCCTTTAGAAACCTTCTTGTTAGATTTTGAAGAAAGTGTACCAATGAAAAAAATATTGTTGGCAATGGATGAGGCCCTGAAATCAACTCCAGCGAGATGGTGGGGGACACACAAAAACAACATTACAGACTGGGTACAATGTCATACTTTGATGACAATGTGGTTCTCATAGCAGATAGAAAGATGTGAAGTTAGATACATAGGTCGAAGCTTCCCGAAAGACCATGTGCAAAGTTGTGAGGAAGCATGGAGCAACATTCCTCTAGAGTAGTGGGTGCACAAATTCATTAACACACTAGACACAACCCCTATTAACTAGTACCTTCAAGCAGAATTGTTCCTCATCACTACAGATTGGGAAGGAATGACTCAGAACTTTGTCACTACCTTTTTATTCGAAATCCAATATCCGACAGTAGATCAAGCATTA
This sequence comes from Picea sitchensis, assembly GCA_010110895.2. Taxonomy (NCBI): domain Eukaryota; kingdom Viridiplantae; phylum Streptophyta; class Pinopsida; order Pinales; family Pinaceae; genus Picea; species Picea sitchensis. The sequence continues at coordinate 32,112 of SNQJ01S0163430.1, read as the reverse complement.
CAGATTGTAAGACAAAAAGTATATGAGGAGGACTCTAGCCTCCCTTTGGAACAAGAAGAGGATGAATGGACTGTGCCTCTCCAGAAATTGCAAGGCTATTACAACATCAATACTGATGAAGACGATGATCCTAGGAAGGTGAACATCACAGAAACAGAAGGCCAAAGAGATGTGGAAGGAACACGAGTTGAAATACCATTTATTGGACAACCAATCAATATCAAGAAAGTCAATATTGGAACAGAACAAACACCGAAGCTTGTTAATGTTGAAGATTATTGGGATGCTGCCATGATTGACAAGATCACAGAATTGCTACATGAATATAGGGACTTGTTTCCAACAAAGTTCACTGATATGAAGGGAATTAAGGGGCCTATGGGAGAGATGAGGATCCCTTTGAAAGAAAATGCAAGACTAGTCAAATAGAGACCCTATAGATTGAACTCTAAATATAAGGAGAAAGTGAAAATTGAGCTTGACAAAATGCTGGAAGCAAGGATTATAGAACCTGTTGAAGAATCATAATGGATTATCCCTATGGTGGTACAATACAAGAAGACAGGAGAGATCAGGATCTGCATAGATCTTAGGAAACTGAACAATGCATGTTTGCATGACCCCTTCCCTACACCATTCACTAACGAAGTGTTAGATAATGTAGGAGGCTAGGAGGTATATTCTTTTATAGATGGATTTTCAGGATACCACCAGATCCAAATTGCTAAGGAAGATCGCCATAAGACCACCTTTTCCACTGAATGGGGATCCTACCAGTATATAGTGATGCCATTTGGATTGAAGAATGCCCCAGCCATGTTTTCTAGGGTGGTGGTCGAAGCATTCAAGGAGTTTCTACATAAATTTCTAGAAGCCTATTTTGATGATTTGACTGTCTTTAGTTTATTGAAAAATCATATAGAATGATTAAGACTAATGTTGGATAATTGAAGACAATGTCAGATTTCCCTGAACCTGAAGAAGTGCATCTTCTTTTCACCATTTGGAGTGATGTTAGGTCATATTGTATGCAAGCAGGGATTGCTGGTAGATCCATCTAAAATTGGTATTATAGTTGATATACCCCCCTCCTACTTCAGTCAAAGAGCTATGCACTGCACTGGGACATACTAGATATTACAGGAAATTCATTAAATTCTATGCACAAATTACAACACCCATGGAGAAGCTTTTGAAGAAAGACTGTCAATTTCATTGGACAGAAGAATGCCAGTAGAGCTTCGCCACGCTGAAACGGAAAATGGTTATTGTGCCTCTTCTAGTTTTCCCAGATTAGAGTAAGAAGTTCCATGTGCATGTTGATGCATCTTCTATTGCATTGGGAGTTGTGTTAACACAACCGGGAACAAGAGACATCGACCACCCGTTAGCCTTTGCTAGCAGAAATCTAGCAACAACTGAGATTAATTACACCACCATTGAGAGAGAAGGGTTAGCCATGGTGTATGCGCTGCAAAAGTTTTTCCACTACTTGTTGGGAGGACACTTTAAAATGTTTACTGATCACTCCATGCTGAAATACCTAGTCAACAAGCCAGTGTTGGGGGGGAGAATATGCAAATGGATTTTGCTATTTTAGGAATATGATTTTGAGATCATTTGTTAAGCTAAGAAGAATGAACAAAGGTCTTGACCACTTGTCGAGGTTGGAACATGGAGAAGAACCTACTATTTTGGAGGATACACTACCAGATGCACAACTGCTAGCCATTAGAAATATTGATGACCACTTTGCATAAATATTCCAGTTCCTGTCAACAGGAATGGCACCTAGTGAATATAAAATCACCCAAAAGAAATAGCTAGTAGTGCACACTGCAGATTTTTCACTAATAGCTAGACAACTATACAAGATGGGACTATTAGCACAAGAATTTGCAGCTAGAAGAGGCCTTCCTCTCCATAAGGCAGCTTAAAAAACCTTTATAGGTAGAACAAAGAAGCTACACTTCTTCTCATCTCCTTCAGTAGCCAACATCATGGTCAGAAAGCCTTTCACAAAAGAATAAGAAAGATATTGTGGAACTATTGAACTGACACTTTTAAGACTGTTGAACTGACATTTTTGACCAGTTGACTTCCAGAAGGAGGTCCAGGTAAAATAAGATTAATTTTCAAAATCTAAAGAACGTTATTGTCAAGAAGGGGCCTATGAACATTAACCTCTTTCATTTTTCACATTGGTGCCACGGATTGGGATATTCAAAAGAATCTTTGAGCCCTATGTTTTTAGTTTTCGTGATTTCCTATTTGAGACATGTTTTTGTAACACATGTTGCGGCCAAGTGGAGATGGATTTAAAGAAAATGAGAGAGGTGTTTCTTCATAACGATCTTATATACAAACACCGTTCTCAGATTTTACACAGAGGTTATGGTTTGAGAATTACAAATGGAGTTTGGATGCCTATTTTTCATAATTTCACCTCCTGAAAAGCAGGAAATTAGTTAAAACGTGTCATTTTCTGTTTGTAGTTGTTTCTATTTTGGGAAAGGGGTTGGAGTTCGAATAGGTGAGCTGGAAAGGACCTGTATGGTTATATATTCATTGTACAAGAGGGGAGGATGGTTGGATTCATGAGCCAAGCGAGGCTTGAGAGAATAGGAGCAGTTAGAGTTGCTCATTTGTAAGCCTAAGGGCTTGTTTGTTATGAAATTTTCTTCCATTAAAGATTCATGAGAGCTGTTATCAGATTGTCTTCTTTGTTTTCACACTTTATTGTTATCTTCTTGCTTGAACATATTGCAGGTTTTGAGGATCATAGCTACCATTCATTGATGGATTCATGAACAAAAAAGGATCTGTTGTAGCTTGCCCATTAAATCATTATTCATTGTTTAAGAAAATCTTTATCTATTGCAAAAAGGATCTCTGTTAAATGGGTGTTCTTCATTTTGTCATATTCACCATGCTTCCACTCATCATTATATATCTTTTTGTCTAATATAAAATTTGATTTCCTTTGATCCATAGGATGTTATGACTCCATGCCCAATGGAATGCTTCTGCAGATTTTTTGTTTCCCTCTCCCTTTCCTTCTCATCTTGTTGATCCACATATTCAAACCATTTTAATCCATTTAAATTTATATGTTACCAAGCTTACTGTCATTTGCAGTATGGGAGTGACTCTTGGAGTGATAACATAATTGGCGTCATTGCTGGGGACGGAGATGAATGAGAAATCTTCCCTAGGAGAACGACATTGATCAAATCCAACTTTTGATGGTGAACAAGGGCTGGTTACATATTTAGGACTGCATCATTCACACGATGACTCCACAATCAAAGACTCCACTGGGGAGCATCCTGTTGACACAAAGATGAAAACACACAAGGGAAAAACCAAGTATCAGTTTATGAGTTTTCTTCATGAACTGTTGTTGTTCTTCATCAACTCATTTTTGCTTTTCCCTTCGCATGTAAAGAGCATTATCTTGTGCTTTTTTTATTCGGATGATCATCAAAATAATTTTGTATATCCATCTTTGCAAGAGGAAATTTTATCACATACTTGTGTTGTTTAGGTTGATCCTATGTCCTTGCCTCAACTTATTTATAAAGACAATCTTTGCATTCAAATCCCTCCTAAACTTGATCACCCTTGTAACATTGAAGATATTGAAATTGTTTCAAAGCCTTTAGAGATATCATTACCTTCTGATATTACCATTGAACCTTGCTATCATTTGGCTACATCTCATACTCAACCCACTACTGTTCAAAGTTGGATTTTAGATAATATTTTTAAACCTTTAAGGTTGCCACCTTACCTTCATCCTTATCCTCTTAATTGTCTTGAGTATCTTCCCTAGTTTCCTAGAGGGGATCATGTTATAGCTGAGAGGCATTTGGAAGACTTTGAGGACTTTATTGATCAGTTTGAGATAGTGCATGATGATGTTAACATGAGATTATTCTCAAATTCCTTATTTGGAGATGCTGCTATATGGTTTAGGAGTTTGAGGGCTCATTCCATTTGTTTGTGCATCAAGATATCCAATATTTTTCTAAAGAATTAGGGAGAGAATAATTCTTTTGACCAATACCTGACTGAGTTTCATGATTTGAGGAGAGGAGAGGAAGAAACTATGGCTGTCTTCAACCATAGATTTATTAATCTTTATCATAACATGCCATCAGAGATCTGATTTTCCGAGGCTTCTGCCATGGTATATGTAAGGGCTCAACATTCTGAGCTTGTCCTTCTCTTGAGAGAAAGAAAATATTCATCCTTAGCATGCTTATTTGAAGGTGCCAGAGAAGTTGAGGAGAATATTTGTGCTAGCAGGAGGATCAGAGATTGATTTTGTTCTGAAAATCTACATGCATATGAGCAAGCAAGTTGTCAGTGCATTTCTGATTTTGAGCAAGAATATAGTGAGTGTGAAGAAGATATGGAACAACATATAGAATATGAGTATGTGTCAGATTTGAAATCAGATTCTTCAGTATCTTTAGATTTTCCTATGGACAAGTATGCATGTCAAGTTGATGATCAATTTTTAGACCTTTGTGAGCATGAAGTAACTGATGATCATATAGATAATTGCATATTTCTTATTGATCATTATCAATATGATTTAAACCATGTCTTATTATCATTTGTTGATCATTATTCTAAAGAAAAAATTGTTAATATTGACGATCAAAATCTGATCACAAGAAAACTAGAGGGTTATCAGTTTTCAAACAAAGAGGTGGTCATGGATAAGTAGTTGATTTATGTGAATCAATATGTTTCTGATTTTGGTTTAAAGGATCCAGTTGTAGTCTTATTGGATTCATCCATTTCAGATCACCCGAAAGATTCAGATTTCATTTACTCATCAACACTTCCAGGTGAGTATGGTTTTATGAATGATTATCTATCACTCGTGATATGTTTATGTTATTATCTATTGATAAGCAGTAAAGAAAAGACTATTTCAATTTTGAAATTACTTGAATGGATATTATGTAAGTCTTCCTTTCCTTGATTAGGGTGCAGATCCAGTTAGAGTAGGAGTAGGAAGAAATAAGCTCATTTTGAGCATTTCCTTTCTGTTAGTTTGCAATAGTTAGATTTCAGTTTCAAATAAGGAGTAGAGGTGCTCTCAAGAATAAAATATTCTGTTACAGGAATGAGGGAGGATAAGGAACTGAAACTAAAATAGATCTTAGAGATTCACAAGGAGGATTGTATCCCCCATGGAGCCTATGTTAGCACAAGAATTTGCAGCTAGAAGAGGCCTGCCTCGCCATAAGGCAGCTTAAAAAACCTTTATAGGCAGAACAAAGAAGCTACACTTTTCCTCATATCCTTCAACAACCAACATCAAGGTCAAAAATCCTTTCACAAGATCATCAAATCTTAAAAATGTTGTTGAAGAATAGTCCCTACCAAAAGTCTCTATCCTACATAAGAAGAAAGATAAGGGCCAAGGCATTGGAAATCTTGTGTCCCTTTTTCCAAAGATAAGCAATTGATGAAACACTGCCTCTACCACCTATACAGTACTCTAAGTGCTTACTGTGCATATTTTTTGGTTTTTTACAAAGAATTAATTCCTTTGACATTAATAAGTAAAGACATTATGTAGCGCTATGGCACTACGAGAATAGTTTATTTTTGATGTTCCACTGGTTTACTACCTACACTGTTGTTGAATCACCTAAAGCTAATGGTGCTGCTACTACTCGAGGTTGCTACCCATTCTGCACATTTCCAAGTGAAGGTGCTTGATATTTTTATGGCACTACCTAAAGTTTGACCGAACACACAGGCGGGCGCTACCTAAATTCTGGCAGAAACCAAACTGTGCAAAGACGTTTCTGCCAATTTTGAGTGACAAAATTAAAAATTGTACTATGAAAAATTGAGAAGGTATTTTTGAAAAATGGAGGAGGTTTTTGTTAAAAACCTACCTAGTAGAAACAACCTCTCTCATTTTTTCCAAATGTGTTATGGTTAGAGAGATATTTGACATAGAAGTGGTGCTACGAAATGTGTTGTCGAAGCTCTATTTTAAGACTATTGAACTAACATTTTTGACTAGTTGACTTCCAGAGGGATTTACGGGTAAAATAAGATGAATTTTCAAAATATGAAGGAGGTTATTGTCAATAATGGGCCCATTAACATTAACCTTTTTAATTTTTCACATAGGTGTCATGGATTGGAATATTCGAAAGAATATTTGAGCCTTATGTTTTCAGTTTTCGTGATTTCCTGTTTGAGACATGTTTTTGTGACACCTGTTGCAGCCAACTGGAGATGAATTTAAAGAAACAGAGAGAGGTTTTTATTCATAATGAGCTTATATACAAAAAATGTTTCTCATATTTTACACATATGTTATGGTTTGAGAATTACAAGTGGATTTTGGATGCCTATTTTTCAGAATTTTTCCTCCTGAAAAGCATGAAATTAGTTAAAACGTGTCATTTTCTGTTTATAGTTGTTTCTATTTTGGGAAAGGGGTTGGAGTTTGAATAGGTGAGATTGAAATGACCTACATGTATATATATTCATTGTACAATAGGGGAGGAGGGTTGGATTCATGAGCCAAGAGAGGCTTGAGAGAGTAGGAGCAGTTAGAGTTGCTCATTTATAAGCCTAAGGGCCTGTTTATTATGAACTTTTCTGCCATTAAAGATTCATGAGAGCTATTATCAAATTGTATTATTTGTTTTCACACTTCTTTGCTATCTTCTTGCTTGAACATATTGTAGGTTTTGAATATCATATCTTCCATTGATTGATGGATTCATGAACAACAGAGGAATTGTTGTAAGTTTTAAACCTGCGAAGTAAAGCAATGCATATAGATTCTTAAGCAATACATAAATTAATCAATGGCTCATACACAGAGTACATAGAGATTTTATACCGGAAACCCTCACCATTCACCATACAATATATATAATGTTTTTAAGTATTCCATAGATACCAAAACCCTAATCCCTTAATCCGGGATTAATTTACAAATCCACTAAAAATAGAAAAATCTGCTAAAAATAGCAAAAAACCGCCCAAAAAAAATTTTCGGGGTACTGCCTCGGGCTACCGCCCGGTGTCAAACACTGCCCGTAACCAGGGGGGGCATACCTGCCCCCCCCCTGGGACCCCCCTAGGAAAGCGCTCAGTGCACACGACAAAGCTTTACATGAAGGGATCGTCAGACACAGTTGTCGTATCTGACGCACCCACACACACACATGCAAAGAATATAACACATACCCAACATTCTCCCACTTGTTGTTTTCTTTGCATCCAGGGGTCCAGGGCATTATATAGTCAACAATTCAGGGCAGCAATGCCCATTGTTACTCTACACCAGGAAAACTTTTTTTCGCTCATAGACTTTGTCAATGAATCTGCAACATTCTTCAAAGTGTCAACCTTTTCCAGCAACAC
>SNQJ01S0163430.1:6613-24683 GCA_010110895.2 Picea sitchensis | reverse complement strand
TCTATCAAGACCGAGCCAAACCCTCAACAACAAAGGCATCCCTCTGAAGCCAAAAATGTGCTCTGATACCACATGTAAGTTTTAAACCTGTGAAGTAAAGCAATGCATATAGATTCTTAAGCAATATAGAAATTAATCAATGGCTCATACACAGAGTACACAGAGAGTTTATACCGGAAACCCTCAACTGGGAAAACCTTTCTTATTTTCATTATATCGAATTTCACCATTCTCCATACAATATATACAATGTTTTTAGGTATTCCTTAGATACCAAAACCCTAATCCCTTAATCCGGGATTAATTTACAAATCCGCTAAAAATAGCAAAATCAGCTAAAAATAGCAAAAAATTGCCCAAAAAAAATTTTCGGGGCGCTGCCTCGGGCTACCGCCTGGTGCCGAACACTGCATGTAACTAGGGGGGGGCATACCTACCCCCCCCCCCCTGGGACCCCCCTAGGAAAGCGCTAGACACACAAGGAATATCTCTACATGAAGGGATCATCAGACGCAGTTGTCATATCTGACGCACCCACACACACACACATGCAAAGAATATAACACATACCCAACATCTGTTGTAGCTTTCCCATTAAATCATTGTTCATTTTTTAAGAAAATATTTATCTATTGCAGAAAGGATCTCTGTTAAATGGGTGTTCTTCCTTTTTTCATATTCACCATGCTTCTACTCATCATTATATATCTTTTTGTCTGATATACAATTTGATTTCCTTTGATCCATAGGATGTTATGATTCCATGCCCAATGGAATGCCTCTGCAGACTTTTTGTTGCCCTCTCCCTTTCCTTCTCATCTTGCTGATCCACCTATTCAAACCATTTTAATCCATTTACATTTATATGTTACCAAGACTACTCTCATTTGCAGTCTAGGAGTGACTCTTGGAGTGATAACATAATTGGTGTCATTGTTGGGGACGGAGATGAATGAGAAATCTTCTATGGGAGAACAACATTAATAAGATCCAACTTTTGATGGTGAACAAGGGATGGTCACATATTCAGGACTGCATCATTCACTTGGAAACTCCACAATCAAATAATCCACTGGGGAGGATCCTGTTGACACAAAGATGAAAGCACACAAGGGAAAAGCCAGGTATCAATTTATGAGTTTTCTTCATGAATTGTTGGTGTTCTTCATCAACTCATTTTTTCTTTTCCCTCCGCATGTAAAGAGGATTATCTAGTGTTTTGTTTATTCGGATGATCATCAACATAATTTTGTATATCCATCCTTGCAAGAGGAAAGTTTGTCACATACTTTTTTTGTTGAGGTTGATCCCGTGTCCTTGCCACAACCTATTTATAAAGACAAGCTTTTCATTCAAATCCCTCCTAAACTTGATCACCCTTGTAACATTGAAGAGATTGAATGTTAGGGTCCTAACCCACACATAGGTAGAACAATATATTCGGATGTAATAAAGGTCAATATTAATAAGGCCTTTCAATAAAATAGAATAAAGCGGATGTAAGAAGACCTAATAGAAGCTTTCACTTCTAGAAGGATCTTCCTCTAGATGCTTCTTTTTAGTATAACTAGGAGTCGAGGGTATGAGAACCCTAGCTTGGATATTATTGTAATATAGCTCTGATCAACTAGAGGTTTCCCCCTCGAAAAGGCCCATGAACATTACTTTCAGATTCAAAGTGCTATTTTTGTTGTTATTCTTATATCATTTCAATGTTATTGTGGTGAATGTTCTGGTTATATTGTTGTATTCTGCCATTACTAGTATTTTATTTCTGTTCTGCATACATTTTATATTTGGTATATTACAAGTGGTATCAGAGCACTTTCCTCAGCTGAAAGTGTGGGTTAAATTTTTTTTTTTCAGGGTAGAGACATATTCCAGTGTCTTTAAGCCACAAAGATCTATCATTACGCACATAAACCCATGGTTGAGGGATTCATACACGCAGGAAATACAAGTGGTACTTAAGCACACATCTGTTGGCCACCCTTGTAACCCCTATTGGTACCCCTTCGAGTGGTAGCACATCAGACATCACCTGTGTACGGATCGATTTATATTACCTGAAGCCCTCTTTATATAAACACATCAGCCTCCTGACTACTATAGTGTCACTGAGAACAACACTCGGGAAGATACTCTCTAGTACCTGAATAGTCGGGTAGTATGGCTAAGGGTATGGTCTATCCTCCTTAGTTAGTGCCCTGAGATATTGGGCTGAGTACTACTGTTGGACCCCACACATATATCAGAGAGCTACAACACAGGGCAAACCCTTGTCTGTAGAACCCTTGAATACCTAACCCTTGGGGACAGAAACATAAACAAATTAAAATAGACAAGATCTATTGTTGCACAACTGTATTTGGGTTGCCAAGTAAATAAATATTTCTTTATGGTTAAGCATTTGGGCATTTCCTCTCTGCAGTATTCTTCAAACAAGAGTATAAATTCGTTTAAAAAAAAAAAAAAAAGTCTGGAAAAATTTTCACATTATTTTAGGCCTGTTCCATTGGATTCATCTCTTCACCCTTATCACATTCATCCATATCTTTTTTTGAGATTTTTTTTTTTACCCTACCCACCCCTTTTTAGTTCCCCCATCCTCATGGCCCATACTCATAGCCAAGACTTGGAAGCTTGCTTCAACACCTTGCAATCTGGTCTTATTGAGACCCAACAAGAAGTGAAACAACTCAGTGCCAATGTTGCTGCCATCAATACAACCATGCACTCCTCAATGGAGAAATCAAACAAGACCTCACCACCCAGCTTGAATTATTTTTTTCGGAACTTTGCATCAAACTGCATATCCCTACAGATAACCCTTCCTCTTCCTCACCCCCACATACTGAAGGTGACCATTCCTCTCATTCCCATACCTTACAGAACCATCACTTTCAACGTGACCTACGCCTTCCATGGGTGGATGTGACCAAATTTGATGGCTCGGACCCCACTGGTTGGGTAACCCAAATGGAACATTACTTCTCTTTATACAACATTATAAATTACTTGGCCAAACTCCAGTATGGTGTTCTCCATCTAGATCAAGAACGTTGGAAATGGTGGCAATGGAGAAAAAATTCGCGTCAAGGGTATATTGCTTGGACACAATTTGTGGCAGAGATTTATGAACACTTTGACACTGACACCAACCATTTGGGCTATTTGACAAAGCTGAAACAATTAGGAACAGTGGAAGACTTTATATCTTCCTTTGAGCACCTAGCTTTTAGAACAAAGGGCATGTCTGATGCCTTTTTCCGAGAGTGTTTTATCAGTGGCCTCAAGGATGAAATTTGGGCCCATGTCCTCATGGCTCAACCTGAGAGTTGGGTGGAGGATAACAAAAGAGACAAATAAGCACAACAGGTTATATCTTCTCAAAACCACAAACCCTCCTTCATCCCTCGCCCTAAACTAGTAAATCCCATTGCCCCCTCTGTTACACTAAAGATTGAAAAATTGACCTGGGATGAAATGTTTGAATGCCAACTCAGAGGCCTTTGTTATAACTGTGATGAAAAATATTTCCCGGGCCACAAGTGTAAAGAACAAAATATTTTTATGTCCATCTCCAAGGAGATTTCAGAAGAAGATGATGAAACTCCCTCTATGTTTGAATCACCTAAATCCACTAACATAACCCCTCCCTCAAACCCTCCCGAAGTAGAACCAGTCATTTCCCTCAATGCTCTCACTGGCTTCTTCACTCCCCAAAGCCTCAAGCTAATCGGTTACATCAAGCATCAAAAGGTCATCATTCTGGTTGATAGTGGCAATACCCATAATTTTATTCATCGCCGCATTGCCCAAGAAACTCATTGCTACATCCATGCCATCAATAATTTCCAAATCATGATTGCCAATGGTAGTTCCATGAAATGTGGAGGGCGTTGTGAAAATGTGTGTCTCCAAATTGGTGACTACCACTTGAAATCCCATATGTTTTCTATCGACATGGGGGGTTGTGACATTGTGATGGGTGCAGACTGGCTAAGGAATTTGGGTCCCATTCTCATGGATTTTAAAGACTTAACCATGCAATTCGACCAAGAGGGCCACCAATATAAGTTCCAAGGCATCATCGTCAGTTCACCTGAGATCATTAGTTCCCATCGCATGGAAAAGATGCTAAAAAAGGGTCATTCTGGTGTTATCGCCCAACTCCATGCCATACAAGCAACAGAGACACCCTCGGTACTGCAATACCTCCAAGCCATCCTTTCTAAACATCAATTGGTATTTTCCACTCCCCAAGGCCTCCCTCCTTCCCATTTTGTTCATGATCATTGCATTCCCCTTGTACCAGGAAGCCTTCCTCCCAATATCCGTCTGTATCGTTGCCCCTTTTCCCAAAAAAATGAAATTGAGAAAATAGTCCAGGAAATCCTTAATGCAGGTGTTATCCTCCCTAATACGATCCCTTATTCGTCTCTTGTGGTCATGGTCCTAAAGAAAGAAGGTTCTTGGCAAATGTGTCCTGACTTCCATGCCCTCAACAAACTTACCATCAAAGACAAATTCCCCATTCCTGTCATTGATGGCCTCTTGGATGAATTGAGTGGCGCCCAATTCTTCACTAAACTGGATCTTTGTTCGGGCTACCACTAGATATGTATGAAAGAGGCAGATATCCCCAATACTACCTCTAGAACTCATGAGGACCACTATGAGTTTTTGGTCATGCCCTTTGTCTTGTGTAATGCCCCCTCCACCTCTCAAAGCCTCATGAATCATGTCTTCCATCCTTTTCTCCACCATTCTGTCTTAGTTTTCTTTGATGATATCCTCATCTATATAAAAACCTGGATAGACCATCTTGCTCATGTGGATCGAGTTCTCCATCTACTCTCTCAGCACCAACTTTTCCTGAAACAATCTAAATGTGCTTTTGGTGCCTCAGAAGTAGAATACTTGGGTCATATGGTTGGCAAAGATGGCATCAAGATGGATCCTAAAAAGATTGAAGCTATGCAAGACTGGCCTCACCTAAAGATTCTTAAGAGATTGCATGGATTTCTAGGCTTAACAGGGTATTATCACAAGTTTGTTAAGAATTATGGGAAGATTGCAGCACCTCTCACTGCTCTCCTCAAAAATAACTCTTTCACTTGGACTCCAACCACTTCTCAAGCTTTTCAAACCTTGGAGATGGCCATGTGCACCACTCCAGTCCTCACCCTTCCCGATTTCACAAAGACTGTTGTGTTGGAATGTGATGCCTCAGGGAAAGGAATTGGTGTTGTCCTTATGCAAGAGGGTCGACCTTTGGCCTTTACTAGCAAGAAACTATTTGAAAGAAATCTGGGAAAATCCATCTATGAAAAGGAAATGTTGGCTATTCTGCATGCTGTGGATCTGTGGCATCCTTATCTATTGGGGCAATGGTTCCAAATTAAGATTGGCCATAAAAGCCTCAAGTATTTTCTGGAACAACACATTTCCTCCCCAAAACAACATAAATGGGTGACTAAACTCTTTGGATATGATTATGAGATCATTTATAAGAAAGGAAAAGACAATGTGGTTGTGGATACACTTTCCCAAAAATATGAAGATGAAGGATCCGTTTTTTCTCTTTCATTCATTGTACCAGATTGGCTCCAAGCCGTTCGCCAAGAATGGCTACAAGATCCCAAAAGTTTGCAGTTGATCCAACAATTGCAGTCCAATGCTCCATCTTCCCTAGGGTACTCTTGGCTCCATGAGGAACTTCGATACAAAGGTCGTTTGTATTTAAGTAAACAATCAAAGCTTAAATCCACGGTACTTTCTGAGCTTCATGCTACACCTACAACAGGGCACTCCGGGTTCACCAAAACCTATGATAGGGTCAAACGTTCCTTTTTTTGGGATGGAATGAAACATGAAATTCGTAATTTTGTAGCTGAATGTGATGTGTGTCAACGCAACAAGGGAGAAAAAGTCAAATCGTTGGGCACACTACAACCGCTCCTGATTCCACCTTCTATTTGGAAGGATATCTTTATGGATTTTATTACCAGCTTATGCAAATCGGAAAATAAATCCGTCATCATGGTGGTTGTTGATCTCCTTTCCAAGTATGCTCATTTCTGTGCCCTTCAACACCCATTTACATCATCCACGGTGGCTCAAATCTTCATGGATTAGGTCTTCAAGCTTCATGGCATGCCACACTCTATTGTTTCTGATCGCGACCCAACTTTCACAAGAAATTTTTGGCAAGAACTGTTCAAGATACAAGGCACAAAATTGCATCTTAGCACATCTTATCATCCCCAGATTGATGGCCAAACGGAAGTTGTCAACAAGTGTTTGGAAACATATTTGAGGTGTTTTTCCTCAGAAAAGAAAAATTAGTGGTCTCAATGGTTACCCCTAGCTGAATGGTGGTACAACACTTCATACCATACAGCTACACGCATGACTCCTTTTGAAGCGGTATATGGACAGAAGCCACCTTCAGTTCTCTCATATTTACGGGGTGCCTCGAAGGTCCAGGCGGTTGACTTAATACTTACAGCTCGAGAGGCTATTCTTCGTACCCTCAAAGAGAATTTGGTCATGGCACAGAAATCGCATGAAGAAACAAGCAGATCAAGGTCGCTCTAAACGTCAATTTGCAGAAGGAGATCAGGTGTTTCTTCGACTGCAACCTTACAAGCAAAATTCCCTCAAGGCCGAGCATTGTCAGAAGCTAGTGCCCAAATTTTATGGTCCTTATACTATGCTCAAGTGTGTGGAAAAAGTCACCTATCAGTTAGCTTTTCCCAACCATTCAAAGCTACATCCTTTTTTTCATGTTTCATGCTTAAAGAAGGTGATTGGAGCTAAGTGAAAAATTCAAACCAACCTTCCAGAGTTAGCTGAAGAAGGATCCATTTGGCTACAACCAGAAGCAGTTTTGGACTAGCGTGAGCATCGCCTACGTCAGAGAACCATCAAGGAAGTGCTAGTCTAGTGGAAAGATACAACTCCAACAGACGCCACTTGGGAACCAACTACCATTTTGCAACAATTTCCTTATCTCAAGCCTTGAAGACAAGGCTATTTTTAAGGGGGAAGATGTTATCGGACAAATCAATAGGTGCAGACACTAACTGATCTCCCTAGATCCACCTAGATCTAGAACAAAACACACCAGAACATGACGCTTTCCTTAAGTTTTAAATATTGAATTTACTAACTAAAGAGGGATGGGTGACATACTGTTTAAATGTTGCTTCCTCTTGCCATCACAATCCTAGCTCTATTCCAATGCTCATACAATGATGAACCTGTAAAAGAACACAACCAACCAAAGTGATAGCAATAGCATAAACTCAATATGAAAGAGAGATTACAACCATGGCCTTGATGTCGTAAGGTCCCTTCCAACTATCCTTCATTCCCCACACACTTTCACTCCGAGAATTCTGAGAGCACAGATCTTATAATATTCACAATCTATCTTGACAAAGTGGCTCATCTAGCCAAGCTAAAAATCTCCAAATGTCTATCCAATCCAAGCTAATCCCAAAAGTTCCAAATCTAACAAAAGCTAACTTTCTCCATTAGAACTCCTCTCCTTTTATAAGTTGAAGAGGATAAGGTGAGGAGGTTAGGATGATCCCACTAAATCATGAAAGTGAGTAAGATGCAAACCATTCAGATGCCACCTCACCATAGAAGTTTCTCCTTCTAGAAGATTCAAGAAAACGCTTGTTTTTCCCATGTGTAGGCATTCTCGCACCCTGCCTATAGAGCAACCTGCGAACATCTAGCACCCTAGCTATGGTGCAACCTATGAGAATTAGGCATTCTCTCACCCTGCCTATATAGAAACCCGTGAATTTCCTTTTTTACAGGGCTTTTACAAAGGAAAATGCAACTTCTTTTCTCAGGAAAAGTTCTTCTCTCTTCTCTCTTCAAGAACTCAGGCCACTGACCCCTCTGAAGGCAACAGATAGGTTTACATCATTAATGGTCATAGGGATGATGAAAATAATGTGTAACAACAGACATGTTAGGGTCCTAACCCACACATATGTAGAACAATATATTCAGATGTAATAAAGGTCAATGTTAATAAGGCCTTTCAATAAAATAGAATAAGGCGGATGTAATAAAACCTAATAGAAGCTTCTGCTTCTAGAAGAATCTTCCTCTAGATTCTTCTTTTTAGTATAAATAGGAGTTGAGGGTATGAGAACCCTTTCTTGGATATTATTGTAATAGAGCTCTGCTCAACTGGAGGTTGCCCCCTCAAAAAGGCCCGTGAACATTGATTTCAGATTCAAAATGCTATTTCTGTTGTTATTCTTATATCATTTTAGTGTTATTGTGGTGAATGTTCTGGTTATATTTATGTTATTCTGCCATTACTAGCATTTTATTTCTGTTATGCATACATTTTATATATGGTATGTTACATTAAAATTCTTTCAAAGCCTTCAAAGATATCATTACCTTCTGATATTACCATTGAACCTTGCTATCAGTTGGCTACATCTCATACTCATCCCACTACTGTTCAAAGTAGAATCTTAGATAATCTTTTTAAACCTTTAAGGCTACCACCTTACCTTCATCCTTATTCTCTTAATTTTCTTGAGTTTCTTGGAGGGGATATGTTATAGCTGAGAGGCATTTGGAAGCCTTTGATAACTTTATTGATCAGTTTGAGATAGTGCATGATGATGTCAACATGAGTTTATTCTCCAATTCCTTATTTGGAGATGCTGCTATATGGTTTAGGTGTTTGAGGGCTCATTCCACTTGTTTGTGGATCAATCTATCTGATATTTTTCTAAAGCATTGGGGATAGAATAAGTCTTTTGACCAATACCTGACTGAGTTTCATGATTTGAGGAGAGGAGAGGAAGAAACTATGGTTTTCTTCAATCGAAGATTTTATAATCTTTATCATAACATGCCATCAGAGATCCGATTTTTTGAGGCTGCTGCCATGGTATACTATGTAAGGGCTCAACATTCTGAGCTTGTCCTTCTTGAGAGAAAGAAAATCTTCATCCTTAGCATGCTTATTTGAAGATTCCATAGAAGTTGAGGAGAATATACGTGCTAGCAGGAGGATCCGAGATCGAGTTTGTTCTGAAAATCGACATGCATATGAGCAGACAAGTTGTCAGTGCATTTAATATTTTGAGCAAGAAGACAGTGAGTATGAAGTAGATATGGAACAACATCAAGAATATGAGTATGTGTTAGATTTGAAATCAGATTCTTCAATATCTTCATATTTTCCTATGGACAAGTATGCATGTCAAGTTGATGATCAATTTTCAGACCTTTGTGAGCATGAAGTAACTGATGATCATATTGATAATTGCATATTTCTTCCTGATCATTATCAATATGATTTAAACCCTATCTTATCATCATTTCTTGATCATTATTCTGAAGAAAAAATTGTTAATATTGATGATCAAAATCTGATCACAAGAAAACTAGAGGGTTATCAGTTTTCAAACAAAGAGGTGGTCATGGATAAGTAGTTGATTTATGTGAATCATTATGTTTCTGATTTCAATTTCAAGGATCCAGTTGAAGTATTATTGGATTCATACATTTCAGATCACCCAAAATCTTCAGATTTCATTTACTCATCAACACTTCCGGGTGAGTATGGTTTTATGAATGATTATCTATCACCGATGATATGTTTATGTTATTATATATTGATCAACAATAAAGACAAGACTATTTCAGTTTTTAAATTACTTGAATGGATATTATGGAAGTATTCCTTTACCTGATTAGGGTGCAGATCCAGTTAGAGTAGGAGTAGGAAGAAATAAGCTCATTTGAAGCATTTCCTTTATGTTAGTTTGCAGTAGTTAGATTTAAGTTTCAAATATGGAGTAGAGGTGCTCTCAAGCATGAAGTATTTTGGGACAGGAATGGGAGAGGATAAGGCACTAAAAATAGAATAGATATTAGAGCCTCACAGGGAGGACTCTATCCCCCATGGAGCCTATGTTAGCATAAGAATTTGTAGCTAGAAGAGGCCTGCCTCTCCATAAGGCAGCTTAAAAAACATTTATAGGCAGATCAAAGAAGCTACACTTCTTCTCATCTCCTTCAGCAACCAACATCAAGGTCAGAAATCCTTTCACAAGATCATCAGCTCTTAAAAAGGCTGTTGAAGAACAATCCCTACAAAAAGTCTGTATCCTACAGAAGAAGAAAGATAAGGGCCAAGGCATTGGAAATCTTTTGTCCCTTTTTGGAAAGATAAACAATTGATGAAACACTACCTTTGCCACCTATACATGATTCTAAGTGCTTACTGTTCAGATTTTTGGATTTTTTACAAAGAATTAATTCCTTTGACATTAATAAGTGCAGACATTCCGTAGTGCTATGGCGCTACAGAATAGTTTATTTTTGATGTTCCACTGGTTTGCTACCTACAATGCTTCCAAATGGCCTAAAGCTAATGGTGTTGCTACTACTCGAGGTTGCTACCCATTCTGCACATGTCCAAGTGAATGTGCTACGTATTTTGATGGCACTACCTAATGTTTGATAGAACACACAGGTGGGCACTACCTAAATTTTCTACCTAAATTCTGGCAGAAACCAAACTGTGCAAAGACGTTTCTGTCAATTTTGAGTGACAAACTTAAAACTTGTACTATGAACAATTGAGAAGTTATTTTTGAAAACTAGTGTAGGTTTTTGTTCATCACATACCAAATAACAAAAACCTCTCTCATTTTTTCAAAATGTGTTATGGTTAGAGAGATCATTGACATATAAGTGGTACTATGGTATGTGCTACTGAAACTCTGTTTTAAGACTGTTGAACTGACATTTTTGACCAGTTGACTTCCAAAAGGATTTCCAGGTAAACTAAGATGTATTTTCAAAATCTGAAGGAGGTTATTGTCAAGTACAGGCCCACTGACATTAATCTCTTTAATTTTTCACATAGGTTTCATGGATTGGGTGATTCAAAAGAATCTCTGAGCCCTATGTTTTCAGTTTTCGTGATTTCCTGTTTGAGACATGTTTTTGTGACACCCATTGCGTCCAGTTGGAGATGAATTTAAAGGAACTGAGAGAAGTTTTTCTTAAAAACGATCTTATATAAAAGAACCATTCTCATATTGTACACATATGTTATGGTTTGAGAATTACAAGTGGAGTTTGGATGCCTATTTTTCAGAATTTCGCCTCCTGAAAAGCAGGAAATTAGTTAAAACGTGTCATTTTCTATTTGTAGTTGTTTCTATTTTGGGAAAGGGGTTTGGAGTTTGAATAGGTGAGATGGAAAGGACCTATATGGCTATATATTAATTTTACAAGAGGGGAGGAGGGTTGGATTCATGAGCCAAGAGAGGATTAAAAGAGTAGGAGCAATTAGAGTTGCTCATTTCTAAGCATAGGGGCTTGTTTGTTATGAAATTTTTTGTCATTAAAGATTCATGAGAGATGTTATCAGATTGTCTTATTTTTTTTCACACTTATTTGTTATCTTCTTTCTTGAGCATATTTCAGGTTTTTAGGATCATAGCTACCATTGATTGATGGATTCATGAACAACAAAGGATTTGTTGTAGCTTTCCCATTAAATCATTGTTCATTGTTTAAGAAAATATTTATGTATTGCAGAAAGGATCTCTGTTAAATGGGTGTTCTTCATTTTGTCATATTCACCATGCTTCTACTCATCATTATATATAGTTTTGTCTGATATACAATTTGATTGCCTTTGATCCGTAGGATGTTATGACTCATCTTGTTGCCCTCTCCCTTTCCTTCTCATCTTGTTGATCCACCTATTCAAACCATTTTAATCCATTTACATTTCTATGGTACCAAGATTACTCTCATTTGTAGTCTGGGAGTGAATATTGGAGTGATAACATAATTGGCACTGTTGCCGGGGACAAAGATGAATGAGAAATCTTCCCTGGGAGAACGACATTGATCAGATCCAGATTTTGATGGTGAACAAGGATGGTCACATATTTAGGACTGCATCATTCACCTGGCGACTCCATAATCAAAGACTCCACTCGGGAGGATCCTATTGACACAAAGATGAAAGCACACAAGGGAAAAACCAGGTATCAGTTTATGAGTTTTCTTCATGAACTGTTGTTGTACTTCATCAACTCATTTTTGCTTTTCCCTTCACATGTAAAGAGGATTATCTAGTGTTTTGTTTATTTGGATGATGATCAACGTACTTTTGTATATCCATCCTTGCAAGAGGAAAGTTTGTCACATAATTGTGTTTTTGAGGTTGATCTTGAGTCCTTTCCTCAACCTATTTATAAAGACGAGCTTTTCATTCAAATCCCTCCTGAACTTGAGCACCCTTGTAACATTGAAGAGATTGAAATTGTTTCAAATCCTTCAGAGATATCATTGCCTTCTTATATTACCATTGAACCTTACTATCAGTTGGCTACATCTCATACTCATCCCACTACTATTCAAAGTAGGTTCCTAGATAATCCTTTTAAACCTTTAAGGCTGCCACCTTACCTTCATCCTTATCCTCTTAATTTTCTTGAGTATCTTCCCCAGTTTCTTGGACGGGATCATGTTATAGATGAGAGGCAATTGGAAGTCTTTGAGAACTTTATTGATCAGTTTGAGATAGTGCATGATGATGTTAACATGAGGTTATTCTCCAATTCCTTATTTGGATATGCTGCTATATGTTTTAGGAGTTTGAGGGCTCATTCCATTTGTTCGTGGATCAAGATATTCGATATTTTTCTAAATCATTGGGGAGAGAATAAGTATTTTGACCAATACCTGAATGAGTTTCATGGTTTGAGGAGAGGAGAGCAAGAAACTATGGTTGTATTCAACCAGATATTTTATAATCTTTATCATAACATGCCATCGAAGATCCGATTTTACGAGGCTACTTCCATGGTATACTATGTAAGGGCTCAACATTCTGAGCTTGTCCTTCTCCTGAGGGAAATAAAATATTGATCTTTAGCATGCTTATTTGAAGATTCCAGAGAAGTTGAGGAGAATATTTGTGCCAGGAGGAGGATCCCTGATTTAGTTTGTTCTGAAAATATGCATGCATATGAGCAAGCACGTTGTCAGTGCATTTCAGATTTTGAGCAAGAAGACAGTGAGTATGAAGCAGATCTGGAACAACATCAAGAATATGAGTATGTGTCAGATTTGAAATCAGATTCTTTAGTATCTTTAGATTTTCCTATGATAGGTATGCATGTCAAGTTGATGATCAATTTTCAGCCCTTTGTCAGCATGAATTAACTGATGATCATATTGATAATTGCATATTTATTCCTTATCATTATCAATATGATTCAAACCCTGTCTTATCATCATTTGTTTATCATTATTCTGAAGAAAAAATTGTTAATATTGATGATCAAAATCTGATCACAAGAAAACTAGAGGGTTATCAGTTTTCAAACAAAGAGGTGGTCATGGATAAGCAATTGATTTATGTGAATCAATATGTTTCTGATTTCAGTTTCAAGGATCCAGTTGCAGTATTATTGGATTCATACATTTCAGATCACCCAAAATCTTCAGATTTCATTTACTCATCAACACTTCCGGGTGATTATGGTTTTATGAATGATTATCTATCACTGGTGATATGTTTATGTTATTATCTATTGGTCAACAATAAAGGCAAGATTATTTTAGTTTTGAAATTACTTGAATGGATATTATGGAAGTCTTCCTTTACCTGATCAGGGTGCAGATCTAGTTAGAGTAGGAGTAGGAAGAAATAAGCTCATTTCAAGAATTTCCTTTCTATTAGTTTGCAGTAGTTAGATTTCAGATTCAAATAAGGAGCAGAGGTGCTCTCAAGCATGAAGGATTATGGGATAGGAATGAGGGAGGATAAGGCACTGAAACTACAAGATATATTAGAGCCTCACAGGGAGGACTCTATCCCCCATGGAACCTATGTTAGAACAAGAATTTGTAGCTAGAAGAGGCCGACCTCTCCATAAATCACCTTAAAAAACTTTTATAGGTAGAACAAAGAAGCTACATGTAACATCCCCGACCCTCCAAGGATCAGGCGACGCTACCAACAAAACTTGAACTTACCTCTTAAGCTCTGATACCAAATTGTAACATCCCCGACCCTCCAAGTGCTTGGTGATGCTACCAACACAACTTGAACTTAGCTCTTAAGCTCTGATACCAAACTGTAACATCCCCATCCCTCCAAGGACCGGGCGACGCTACCAACACAACTTGAACTTAGCTCTTAAGCTTTGAAGTAAAAGATACTGTGGAAAAAGACTTAAATAATACACATTTAAGATAATATATCAATCTTAACACAAAGTAAGCACATAATTACTGTTAGCATACATAATCAGTGATGTTAACAATAATACTTATGCGCAACAGAATGCATGATAACACATAAGCATCATAGGCATGCAAAACATATAATTCAGCACAAACTGATACTTATCTTTGAACTGTAGTAGTTCCACCAACTGTGTGCAGACCTTCCACAAACCTCCCAGCCTTAGATCACGTTGCTCATCACTCTCAGTAGTAGGTCACTCTCGAGCTGGGACTAAGCTCCATTGGGTAAGGTAATCCTAGGCTAGGCAGGGTCAACAGGAATACACACAGTCATAGAAGAAGGATTCTCTCCCAGTAGCCACTTATGCCCACTGCTCACAGACTCTCGTTCCCCACATGCCTGTCACACCCCGGGAGTATACACCTTTACTGTCACCCAGACAGTCCTTGGGCTACTAAACCTCCCTTGCATTGGGCTTCAGCCATAGGCCAGAACGGAAGTCTCAGAGCACTGTGGCAGCTACAGGACTCCTTCCAGAAGTACTTACTTCCTCCGTGAACTATCTCACTTGTAGAGAGTCACCCATAGGTTCAAAAACCTTATTGTTCAATCTCAACCACCTCTCTCACCTAGAGAGAGTGTTGTATACACAGACTAGAAAAATTGTTTCTTTGGTTCCATTCTAGCACAAGGAGAACAACAGTAAGACTCAGCAGAGGACGAATGACAGTAGTCTTGGCAACAATTATGTGATAATTATTTTTATAAGCTGCCTACACAGGGTCTATGAAATTTTATTACTCTTCATAAGCATTTCTCTAAACGACAGTTGTAAGTCGTCGCATTTTACCTATCATCTATCTATGCTTCATTTTCATGACTGAAAGCATGAAAACTTGCAACTATCGTTACTATTTGTCTTAAAATTTCATTAAAAGCATATGGTTTATTACAGAATTATGGTTTCTTGCTATGAGCTTATTTCTCTCCTTGTTTGTGACCCTTTTGATTCTAAGCATGCCTAAGAGATTTATGGTTGTATGAACGAAGGACCCCCATCAATTGATATTCGATTATTTTGTATGGATTTTGGTTGATTTTTGATCATATTTCTTTCATGAAATTTTGAACTATTAGATTTTTGTAAACCTACCTAACTTTGCAATCAAACTATGATGCACACACTATGTTTTTAGAGTACTCTGGTCCTAGCATGTACCCAATGCCAAGGTGACATACGATGTATAGGATGCCATTACTCCTTAGCATGGTCTTGGGCTTCATGAATTTTCTCACATGCATTTTGATTAAACACCTTGCCCATCGTTTGAATCATCACAACATGTATTGATAAGGCTCGAGGCTATGTCTCTGTTGCATTTTTGCAAACCCTACCTTTGTGTTCTATGTTAATTACACGTTCATTTGGAATGGATCCAATGGTAAGGGTCGAACCGAGTGGCGTCCAAACCTTGCTCTCATATGATAACGCTAGGGAAGATTTGGAAAGGAATGGTTGGCATTTGTTCATCGAAAAATTTCAGGGTTTTAACCTTCAGGTCACCCAAGAGTTTGCCTTAACCTTTGATGGTTGTAGGGAAAATATCGGTGATGTGCAATTGGAAGTAACTGAAGAGTTCCTAAGTCAAGCCACAAGATTGCCAGTAGTTGGTCAGAAATGGTTCAAGAATGCGAAAGTGTAGGAGGTCCCTTGGACTTTACTGGTTACCTCACGAAAAATAACCAGTTGTGATCAAGGTATGCCAATTTCATTTTTGAAACCTAGGTGACATGATTTACTTGCTATAGTGAAGCAATTCATCACATGTGAGGGATGATTTAGACTTGTTTTCCTATATCATTTACACCTGCTTATGAGTTTTATTGGTTTTCCGTTGAATATGCCTTATTATCTACTTAGAAGTCTGTATAAAATGGGAAAAAGATTTAGGAAACAGAGGTCAAAGTCAAGTCTTTTTCACCATGGCCTCATTAAAATCATCCTCATGCACCAGTTACAGTCACAAAATGATTGTTGAGCCTCGTTCATTACGCGAAATGGTTTTGGTAACCCTAAGTTGGGAGAAGTGGATAAGCCATGCGTTGAGGAAACCCTTGTGAACCCAACGGCCTCTCCTCCACCGCTCCAAGCCTATGATTTTTTCCCTAATAGCAAACCCTCGATCTACCCTAAGGTAATTCAATAGGATAGTCGACCGGTTGCACATCCAAAGGATTGTTTTAAAACTATGAAGAAGCCTACAGGAAGGAAGTTAAAAGGTAGTGTTGATGTCAATTTCAAAAACAAAAGAGTTGGTTGGTTAATTTCTCTAAGTCTTCAAAATAAAACAAACCCCTGTGTAGACATGATTAGCATGATTTAAGTGAGCAAAGGTTCAGAATCAGAAATTGACAAATTCCTTGCTGAAGAGGACCCCGTGTCATTCGGGCTATATCCTGACCCACCCTATGACTATGTTAATAATTTTCCTCCTTGTCTAAAGGACAACCTAGAATTTCTTGGTATCCAGCTCTGTGATAAATCTACCATTCGCATGGAGTATTCTCCGACCCATAATTTTGTTCGTGCTATTGAAAGCTCCTTACAGACACAATGTGATGTGTGCCGATCATGGATCGACAGGTACTATACCGATGTTCGACTGCTACAGTCACGACTCAAGTCTTTAAGAGACCAAGTTGATATGTTGAAAAATGAAAACAACAGACTTGAATCCATTATCCAAGGGAAGGAGAAATGATTGAAAACTATAGGTCGTGTCATTTTCAAAAATGTAGAGGCAACAACAGCTATCGTTAATTCCAAAATTTCTTGATACGTTTTGATTTCATGATTTGAGGTATGATATTTTTAATTTTTAGCATGATTGTGTCACTCTTAAGTTAGGATATTCGATTTGATTGAATAAACTATTTTTTTTATTAAGTTTAATCTGTTTTGTTTATTTAATAAAATACGATTGCATTTTCTAGTATAACTAGCTACATAATCGCAAGATTCTGTAGCCAGTTAAGAAAATTCGAATTGTTTGATTTGATAATTGAAAACATATCTGAGATCTTCTTATTTTCATTTGTTTTCAGGATAATTAAGGAGCCCATGATTTCAAAGATGATATGAGACACTTTTGAGGTCTCCTAGCCATATCAATTTTGTATTTTGAGTAAACAGAATTAGACTGTTAATAGTGTTTTGATATCTAGTGAAATCAGGGTGGTTGCATCCCCCATTATTTTTTGAAACCAATTTCATCTTATCAAAAGGAAACATTTATGTTTCCTGAAACCTATATAAACATATCATTTTGTAAACATTGGATCATATTGGCCTAGGGCGAGAGTATGGATATTTATATATGGACTTGAATGACACCGAATACATTACAGCTTTAGCTTTCTATATCATGTTTTAATTTAAGTTCTCCTTATCTCAATACGATGATAGATGATGATAGCCTTTCGTCTGCATGATTTATTGTTATTTGAGATAATCCTTTTCACATACTTCCCATATCTCGTGTCTCAGATATAACACACAGTGATCCTCTATTCAATTTAAATTAGGAGATTCATCTTTAATTTCAGTTGAATGTTTACATGCAAGTTCTTACAGGAAGAATTATCTCATCGTAGTTACTTGGGAATTATAAGATTACTGTGACTGCATCTATTATATGTTCTGTTATTATAATTCAATCTCCAACATTATCATTCCTCATTTATTAGGGGCAATCTCAAGATCTGTAGTAGGTTTACTTCATCAGATAA
>SNQJ01S0163428.1:21344-33082 GCA_010110895.2 Picea sitchensis | reverse complement strand
TGATGCTCGAGCTTTGAAGACCTCATCTCCAGCCATCAGGCCTTATTAACTTCTAGAAGATGGATACTATACATGTATATATTTTTTATTTTGAGATTTAGATCTGTTGTATATTGCTCATGGATACACTTTATATAGTTATATGACATGGATCTATAGTGTATTTTATTGGTAGCCATGATTTTATTTCATTCTGAGAATGGTCATGCCCCCCTCAGTGAGACAATTGTTATTTTGGAGATGGCACCTCCTGCATTCTGGTCCTTGGGCTCACTGGTTTGGTACGCTGATAAAGGTTGATAATGTATTTTGGCCATCAGATGCTCTTTTGACCTCATACATTAGGGGGCATCTGTTATAACCCTAATTTGCATCAAACATTCTTACTTGGCATCAAGCCATCTCATTTTCATTCTTCGCCAAGCAACTACTGAACATCTCTTCTTAAAAACACCTTTTTTAAGGGCACATGCTATCTAACCCACTACAACCCGCGTGTACACTCTAGCTGACCCACTACAGCCCACGTGTACATTCTAGCTGGCCCATTTCAGGCCGCGTGTACCTACAAAAGCATGAAAAATGGAAAGTTGTTGATGGAACACACAGTTTTGGGTAAGTTAACTAAACCTTTCGACCATGCATGGCTAGTCACTCGACTAAATACCTAGCTCCTTCTAGCCTATAAAAGAAGGGTTAGGGGTCCCATTTGAAAGGAGGAAAATCATAGTAAAGAAACTCTACCCGAATTAGCATTCCCCTAGCCTCAACCTTTTGCAACTATTGTGTGAAGAGAAGCATATACAGAAGTAGTTGGAGCATAGTTGAAGAGGAGCCCAGGACCAAATTCGAGGAGCAGTGCTGACCACATATTGTAAAGTTTACTCTTGTGAAGATTAATACAAAAGGGAATACTTTTTTCATCCCACCATATCATGTGTTCAAATTATGTATTTATTTCATGATATTGTCACATCTAACCCAACAATTAGTATATGAAATGTGTGTTTGCAGCTCTCTGTTTGTCCATGTGTGAATGCATGTCATCTTTGGAAGGAGGCTTGTAGTCAAGAAGCGAGTGAAAGAGAAGGGATCGAAATCAAACAAAGGATTTAAGGTAGAGTTACCTAATCTTGTTTCCACCTTTGTATTGCATGAATGTGGGTTTTTTTGTTCGGAGAATAAGGAAAAAGTAGAGGCCTTAAAATGGTCATTTTTGCATGCATGATTAAACCCTTAGTGATAGTCCATAAAAGGGATTTCCCACCCACAACAAAGAGCACCCAGGTGGACCTGAGATCATGGATATCACTTATTGTTTGAGCTATGTGGACCCAGTAAGGGGTTCTTTAGGGTTTTGTAATGGGTTATGTGATGTCATCCCATGGGATTAACCCATGATTAGGCCTTACTGTAAGGGATTGTAAAAGTATAAATAAGTAAGAATGTATGGTAGAAGAAAGCAAAGTAAGAGAGAAGTTTTGGATAGCTAACTGCGAGTAGTTGAGTTGCTTTGTGCAATAAAATGTATACGCATTAAGGATTTGTGCTTGATAGAGAATTGCCTTTGTGCCTGGACCTAGTATTGGAAGGAGGATCCGGTGCTCAGTGCACAGATCTCCTATCCATTGTGAAGCGTAACTCTGTGTCTTAGTGCATAGGAGTGAATGAATGTAAGATATGGATGAATAATAAAGAAGGCGAAGCAGTTGGTGGATGTATCCCCACACTCAAGTGAGCTACGTATATCTTATGTCTTTGGTTTGCTTGGTGTTTTGTTTTTTATGTTATGAATCTTCTCAATGCCTTGATTATTATGTATGATAGATAGATTTTTTATTTCTTAAATGCTTTGCTTGTGTTAAGGGTAAATGAATGTTAGATCTAAATCAGTGCTAAGTGCTTAGGATATGTAATCATTTATTGTTACTACGCTGATCTATCTTTGGGTACATTATGTGATGTTAATAAAGCTAAGAAACTAATGCATGTTGTTCCTAAGTGTCAATAGAATATACTGCGAAGTGTTATAATCACATATATGTGTCCCAACTTGGTTACAGACACCTGTGTCCTGTAACCCCCCCTTTCTTATACCTCAATTGAGACATCGCCTTCTCTAAAGGTGTTGCCAAAAGGGAAAATAGTCATGGTTTTATTGGTGCATTGTTAAGCGTTGAACCCTGGGTCTACCCCTGTGCCAACAAATGTTTCTGTTGTCGAGACCTGAAACTTTGACTGCTGGGAATTGAAGTAAAGAAAAGAGAATCTCGGTGAATATATTTGTTGTTGAAGTGTGCAACACTCTACTTGACTTGTGAAGCTTTATGCTAAGAAATAAATCTGATCTGAAGAAAAGAGGCAATATTCTAAAAGAGGTAAGCTTTGTGCTTTGACAAGAGAATGATAAGTGAAAATTTTTGTTTCAGAAACATGAATTTAAGTATGTTTAATAGACTATGTCTTACTCTGAAGGCTAGGGCATAGTTGAAAGAAAGAGTTGATTTGAGTAAATTTAATGGAAATGAAGAAATATATGTTATTCCTATACATAGAAAGAGTTTTTGGACTAATAAATGGATGCAGGAACCTAGAATTGGCTTTTGTAGATTGCAGGTCCAACACTATGACCCTAGAGGCGATGTATAGTACAGAAGAGGTTGGGGAACTTTTAAAAGAAAAATAGGATTAACTTTGTGTTATAAATGCAGTAGGCCGAGACATCTTACTAAGGAATGCCCTAGCACAGGTCCAATTTGTCTGTGTTGTAAGATTGTTGGTCATGAGGTTGAGGATTGTCCAAGGATGATTTCTAAAGTTGAAAGGATGAATGAAAGACAAGAAAACTACAAATAAAGTCAAGAGACTAAGGGCATGTTAGAAAATAAAAAAATAAGAAAGGTCAGAGGAAGTTCATATTATGGTATTACAGTTGAAATAAATGATGGATGTGCACAAAGATGTCAGTTTACCAGAGATCCCAAAAGAAAAACAACACATAAGTAAAAGAATAGAAGACTTTGGCATAGACTGTGTCTTGGATGAGGAAACACAAGTGAATATTATGACAGAAGACACTTGGGAAAATTTGGGAAATCCTATTGTGATACCTTCATTAGGAAGGATAGGTTTGTTTAAGGGTAAGATGATAACCTATGTAGAAGAGTTACTAATGCACATATTATTGTTCATGGAACATCGACTAAAGAGGAATTTGAAATCATTAAGTTTGTTCGGGACAACTCCCCCTTCCCAATTTTATTAGGTAAGACTTGGATTGAGAAAGATCATATCAGAAGAAAAGAAGAGGAAGAGGCCACAAAAAAGAAAAAGCAAGAACTAAGGGATTTCATAGCTAGAAAAATAGATCGACTAATAGAAGAACGAGAGGATAAGTCGAAGCAACAGAACAAAGAAACAATGCAGGAGGCAAGAGAATTATTTGTCAAGGTTGAAAGAATGTAAGAACGCTTGCAGAACCTATCTATGCAATAAAGAAGTATATCCACCTAGGAACTATTAACAGAAGGGATATTAACTTAAGAATGTTTGAGGGCACCTCAATAGTGAGAAGCCACTATGTTAGGGGAAGATAAGAATAAGAATGGAAAGAGGATTCCAGAAATAGTTAGAGAGACTCAAATCACAGGAAAGAAGGCAAGGAAGTTCAAGATAAGTTGGAAAAGGTACAAGAAGCTAAAGAGAACATATGGAAGACTTCGCAGAATGGAACCTCTTAGGAGGCAGGTTCACGGAATTTGGATAGCTAAGTGTGAGTAGTTGAGGTTCTTTGTGCAACATAATGTATACACATTAAGGCTTTGTGCTTGATAGATAATTTGCTCTGTGCCTGGACCTAGTATCAGAAGGAGGATCTGGTGCTCAGTGCACGGATTTCATGTCCATTATGAAGCATAACTCTATCTCTTAGTGCACATGAGTGAATGAATGTAAGATCCGGACAAATAATAAAGAAGGAGAAGCGGTTGGTGGACATAGCCCCACACTAAGGTGAACCATGTATATCTTTTGTCTTTGGTTTTGTTGGTGCTTTGTTGTTTATGTTATGAATTTTCTCAGTGCCTTGATTATTATGTATGATAGATATATATGTTATTGCTTAAGTGTTTTACTTGTGTTAAGGGTAAATGGAATTTAGATCTAATTCAGTGCTAAGTTCTTAGGATATGTAATCATTTATTTTTATTGCGTTGATCTATCTTTGGGTATGTTCTGCGATGTTAATAAAACTAAGAAACTAATGCATGTTGTTCCTAAGTGTTAATAGAATGTCCTGGGAAGTGTTATAATCACAGATCTATGTCCCAGCTTGGTTACAAACACCTTTTTCTTGTAAGCCCCCCTTTCTTCTACCTTGGGTGAGACCTCGTCTGCTCCGTAGGTGTTGCTGAAAGGGACGACGATCAAGGTTTTGTTGGTACATTGTTAAGTGTTGAACCCTAGTTCTTCCATTGTGCCAACATCTGTTCAGGGATGCTCATGCGTATGCTAGGAAATGTAACTCTTTTCAAGTAAGCACTGGTAGGAAAAATAGGGAATCCATTCCACTTCATCCAGTGACCATATCCAGAACATTCGAGTAATGGGCAATATAGGTCATAAGAAAAATTACTCCTATTTCTTCAAAACAACATAAATATATATTGACTGCTACAGATTATTTCATGAGATGGATGGATGCTATCCCTCTCACAGATGTTAATGAAAGGGTAGTGATCAAATTTTTAGAAAAACAACTAATAGCAAGGTTTGGGATTCCCTATGTCCTTGTTTTTGACAATGGTTTCTACTTTTCTGCCATGCGCTTGACAGAATTCACCCTGGATAAGGGGATCATAATAAGATACTTTTCTAACTACTATCTACAAGGGAATGGAGTAGAAGATTCAACGAATAAAAACCTGGTGAGAATTTAAAAAAAAAATAGTTGTTGAAAATTAGGGGAATTGGCATAATTTACTTCATAATGCCCTATGGGGTTATAGATTAACACCTAAAGAATCCATAGGATACTCTCTAAACATATTGTCGAATTTTCTGTACATTTTGGCCATCACCTGGAGGTTAATGCTTGCATTAAACTTCTTTTTTCATGCTATCATGGTGGATACCTGTGGCTCAACCAGAGGATTATTGTGGATCCGGCATTGATCCACCAGATTACAGGATTTAGTATGAAAGGACCTAAACCTCAATAGTTTTATCCAGGGAAGGCCTCAGACTGTTCCCTGGCACAATGCATCAAGGAAGATTATGGAGAAGTCAAAAAAGGAAAGCGAGGTTACAAGGTAGCCTCTATACATGATGGCACAATGTGCCTCGACTTCCAAATCATAGCTTGCAATATCGTAAGGTTGAAATGACCCACACAGGTCATTGGTTTTGTGGTGGACCTCAGAGGAAAATGTATAGAGGGCATGCAGATGAACTGGGTGAGCTACCTCATCAATGAACTAGAGAAATACTGTCGGGAAGCCTAAGATTTGGGATATGAATTCCACTATAGTTGTTTGATCATTTTTATCACATTTGTCACTTGGAATATGCCTGAAGGATCCACCTTCCCATAGATCAAACCCTTAGAGTCATTGGCCACTCAGTTTTCAACATTGTGGTACACCAATGACATGACGAAGCAGTGTAAGTCCAATGTTGTGTTTCATGCATACTACCAACAATTGAAGGTTTTCATTGGATCATTTATGTGCATGACACCATGCACCTTACACCAGTAATGAACAATATCAAAGTTCCATGTAGATATGTATTTCATCTACATCACTATGCATAGAGATGAGAACAAGGAAGAACTACAATCATACTACAAGCTGACAGACGAAGACATGGAGCAGATGACAAAGGAATGGCCAGAGGAATTTCTTGTACCTACCATTGATGCAAAAATATCTGACACCGACACCATAGGAATCCCCATAGTCACTCGGGTCGAGCATGTCAGATATTCCATTGGGACGAAGAAGAACAAAAAGAAGGAGAAATTCTAGGATATAGAGAGCAATGAGGAGGATGATGCTTCTAAAGATAATGAGTCTAGCTCACTCGAAGGAGGAGGAGAATATGAAGCAGATGGAAAAGGAGGAGGGGATAAAGGAGAAGAACAAGGAGGAGGTGAAGCTACACCACCTAAAGACCCCCCTACTAGAACAGTCACACCACAGAAGAGGAAGGTTTCTCCCAAGAAACCTTTAGCAAGGAAAAAAACGTTCCCTAATAAGCCCCAGTTTGAGGCCACACTCATGGAGGATGATATCAATCTGGTCCACAAAGATATGGAGGAAAATTATGAGGACATCTTGCAGAGATATGGAGAGAATCAGGAGGAGCTATATGGAAGGATCGAAAAGGGATTAAAAATAAGTATAGAAAGTTGTGTGTTTGGTCTGCGCAATACCCACTACGCCTTCTTTGTCACAGATTACATAATTGGGGGATGCACCAGCCCAATTAAGAAGACTTGCAGATGCGACAGAAGATTGACTTCAGAGAATCCAGGAAGAGAAGGAGAAAACTACAGAAGAATTGAAAAAAGAGAAAGATGAATCCTTAGAACAATTACGAGTAGTGTGGTACAGTCTAACTACCTATGAAAGTGAGAGAGATGAGTTTCAGGTGATGCTCCACGAGGAAAAATACCATCTACAGAGAGAAAAGGAGAATTTGCTCACAGAATGGGCCATGGTCAAAGAAGTAGTGAGTAAAGCATGTCACTTTGTGCCGGGCTTGGCATAGGAGGAGAAAGGGTCGGTCGAGGCTCAAGTGGCGAAGCTCATTGACACCCTCTAGCAGCTTCAGGATAAAATAACATAATTAGAGGCCCAATAAGTAGATAGCACCTAGAAGGAGGTGTGTGACCAGAGGGAGAATACCACTAAGAATAAATTGTAATAATCAGAGCCCTCGCCTCATAATGAAAAAAACTGAGTAATATAAGCGCACAGACATATGAACACCTCACAAAGGATCGAGAGCTAAGGAAGTTGGAAGCATAGTTACAGGAGGAGTAGAAGCAAGCAGTTTCCCTACAGACATAGATGAAGTTGCTCACCGCGGTTGAAAGAATGAAGAGATCCTAGGAGAAGCGAGTAGTAAAACAACAGAGCATTGCCCTATAGGGTAGAGTAATGGAAGTCAMRCAKAAGCTACAACCTGTGTCGGACRAAGCTTGGAAGGTGTTCAAAYAAATTGATGGAAAAGGCTCACAATTGGACCAAGTGGTTGCATTAGTAGAACAAYGCCTGGAAGGGCCTGTTACAAAGCAGACGATCCAAGAGCTTGCTGAGTAGGAGGCTCAGGCGAAGAAGCAAGTTGAGGCAGCCTKAGTTAATATTGAGGCCTTAGAAGCAGCTTTGTCTAGACYTGAGTGACTTAGGACGAGTCACAGGTGAGTGTTGGGTGCCTCTTGKCCCTCGACCAAGTTTTGAGGAAACCTTGGTCAGATTTGGACCACTTTTGTACTTCGACACTATSGTCGAGGAAGGAGTGCCTAGGCGGGGCTGAGATCGCAGATCTCACTTGTTTTGCAGGATATGTGGACCTAGTAAGGGGTTCTTTAGGGTTTTTATAATGGGTTATGGGATGTTAGCCCATGGGGTTTAACCATGATTAGGCCTTACTATAATGGATTGTAAAAGTATAAATAAGTAAGAATGTATGGTAGAAGCAAGTGAAGTAAGAGAGAATTTTTGGATAGCTAGGTGTGAGTAGTTGAGTTACTTTGTGAAAAACAATGTATATGCATTAAGGCTTTGTGATTGATAGAGAATTGGATCTGTGCCTGGACCTAGTATTGGAAGGAGGATCTGGTGCTCAGTGCACAGATCTCTTGTCTATTGTGAAGCATAAATCTGTGTCTTAGTGCACATGGGTGAATGAATGTAAGATATGGACGAATAATAAAGAAGTCAAAGCAGTTGGTGGACGTAGCCCCACACTGGGGTGAACCGCATATATCTTGTGTATTTAGTTTTCTTGGTTATTTGTTGTTTATATTATGAATCTTCTCAGTGCCTTGATTATTATGTATCATAGATAGATCTGTTATTGCTTAAATACTTTACTTGTGTTAAGGGTAAATTAATGTTAGATCTAACTTAGTGCTAAGTGCTTAAGATATGTAATCATTTATTGTTACTTCACTGATCTATCTTTGGGTACGTTCCTCGATGTTAATAAAGCTAAGAAACTAATGCATGTTATTCCTAAGTGTTAATAGAATATCCTATGAAGTGTTATAATCATAGATCTATGTCCCATATTGGTTACATACACTTACGTCCTCTAACCCCCCCTTTCTTCTACCTTAGGTGATACATCACCTGGTCCGCAGGTGTTGCCGAAAGGGTCGATAGTCGGGGTTTTGTTTGTGTGTTGTTAAGCTTTGAACCCTGGGTCTGCCCTTGTGCCAACATCTATTCAGGGACGCTCATGCGTATGCCATAAAATGTAAATCTTGTCAAGTAACCGTTGGTAGGGAAAATAGGGTAGTCATTCCACTTCATCCAGTGACCATATCCAGAACATTTGAGCAATTGGGAATATACGTCATAGGAGAAATTACTCATAATTCATCGAAAAAACAGAAATATATGTTGGCTGCTACAGATTATTTCATGAGATGGATGGAGGATATTCCTCTCACTTCATGAAATGGCAGTTATCCAATTTTTAAACAACAACTAATAACAAGGTTTGGGATGCCCTCTATCCTTGTTTTTTACAGTGCTTCCTACTTCTCTTCCATGTGCTTGACATAATTCGCCCTGGATAAGGTGATCATAATAAGATACTTTGTTAACTACTATCCGCAAGGGAATGGAGTAGAAGAGTCAATGAATAAAAACCTTGTGAGAATTAAAAAAAAACAGTTATTGAAAATTAGAGGACTTGGCATAATTTACTTCATAATGCCCTATGGGCTGATAGAGTAACACCTAAAGAATCCATAGGAAACTCTCTATACTTTATAGTATATGGAAAAGAATCCATTCTTCCCAACGGATTGTATCTTCCATCTTTACATATTTCCCAGTCATCAAGAGGTCATCCCTCATCCGCTCTACAAAAAAGGATTGATACCCTTATCACACTGGATGAAGAAAGATAGAAGGATGAAGAAAGATAAAAGGATGAAGTTAAGTTCACCTCTCATAAACAGGTAGTTAAAATATGGTTTGACCAACATAATGCCAAAAAAAAACAATTTGAGGTAGGAGAACTAGTCTTGAACTCGGATAAAAGAAACGAGTCCAAAGGAAAACACTCAAAGTTCCAAAATCTATGTATCAGACCTTTTCAGGTGGTCGAGAAGATTGGGGAAGGAACATAACGACTGAAAAATATGTGGGGGAAATCCAACACCCTCTCGGTGAATGGCTAGGCCTTAAAATAATACTTCTCTTGGAAAAGAAATGTGTCTTTTGATGTTTTTTTTGAGTTTCTGTTTCTTTTTAGCATACATTTTGATCAGGATGAGTGTGTGGGTCTAGGAAAGACCGACTTCAAACTCCCTTTTATTTCCTTCTTTTTCTTGTTATTTTCTTTTAATTAAGTTGTGTTATGTAAGGAAGTGGTTGACTTTAATAAATACAGTGAAGAAGAGTCTACTCCTGACCTATGCTTACATGCAAAATAAGAGACGTTGGGCAAGTACAAATTTTAAAAATCATATTTTTCTTTGTAAGCATACTACCTGGGGAAGTGATGAAATATCTGCCTAGTGTCCTGGTAACGCAAAATAGAAATATGGCTAGATGGAAAGAATTACATGTACTAATGGAGAAATCCAGGAAAAGATCCACCTTATCAATTTCACCTTGTCAAAAAAAAATTAGATATCCTCCTCTCAAAATCACTCTCAACTTTTATGCTAGACAAATATGATCCCTAAAAAGAATGTAAAGTCTGAGATGGTATGCATATAACATTGATGGGGCTATGGATGATCCCTGGAAGTGAAGCAAGGTCTGTGATGTCAGGATAAATCCATCGGGGCTATGGACACTAGCTGGTAGTGGAGCAACACCATAAGAAAATAATAATAGCTAAATGTCCTCATGCCAATGGACTCCCTACTCAAATCTTGTCTAGAAAGGACATGGATTGAGGTTAAGAAGAAAGGGGATAGAAAAGATAAACCCCACAGGAAGATCGGGATTTGAGAACCTAGGAAATTGTGTACACATTCATAGAAAAGGTTATGTTGAAAAGGAATAGAATAAATCCAAATGGTTTCTCAACCAATTTGCACAGGTTAAGCATGAGGGAAAAAGAAGAGATTATGTTTTTTCCCARAGAATCGCCATTTGTTGAGCAATCAACATGATCCAGGGGATCAAATTTTTCTCAAAACTCAAAGTGCTCGGAATCGCTTCAAATCGAACGAGAGAATAGGCCTTGTCGTTACGAACCCAATGCAACTCATTTGGGTTCAAACAGACGTCGGGAGTGAGAGATATCATGTTTTGTTCAAAGTGACAAACAGGCAAAAAAAAGGGATGCTGACTGTACAGTCCATATGGACGCTAACGTGGAAGACCGTATGACACATGGAAAGTAGTTGTGTGGATAGTTGGCATATGATGTGGCATGTTTGCAGAAAATGGAATGGCGACACGTGGCCCAATCAATGGTGACCACGTGTCACACACATATTGGTTTAAAATTTGTGCATTCAGTAGGACTCGACCCCGCGACCTCCAGGCAGGGGAAGAGACTTGGGAAGGGTCGTCGACCGACACGCCACCACATGTGCCTTGTAATATAAATGGTGCTCATTATATTCAAGTTGATATGTATTGTATGGTGGGCGTGGACTGAGACGGGGCTTAGCCCCGGCCCCCGGTCCCGCGTGTATACAATGTAACCATATTACTATATGCACGCCCTATTGTATATCCCTTTCATATGAGCCCTCGGTTGTATATACAATACATATGACCATTTTTATATCATTGGTGCATGCGCATAGTTGCGTTTTGATTTGGTTTCAATGGTTATGAAAACAACCCGCCACTTGTCCATTAACCATTGTCTTTTGGAAACGGGGCCTATTTTTGCACTTACGCGCAGTCATATGGGTCATACGACCATAGCCCTGGTGGTTAGAGGCCAATTGTGCCCGTAACCATTCTACAGTTTGTACGGTTTGCGCAGTTGCATCTGGTGCTAAGTTTTAACGCTTAAATATGTGTGTGGGCTAGGTTGAGCCAACAAGGGTGCGATTTGTAGATGCAGAGACAACAAGTTTGAAGGGAGACTTCCAGGAAGCCTATCTTCTTCAATTTTTGGCCAAATGAGGTGCCGGAAAAACCCAGCTAGGGGTTCTTGGATGTTCTGAAGCCATTGGAGTAGTCTATTTGGAATTTTGAGCATTGTAAAGCACATTTTTTAGCACTTTGAGGAAATAATACAAAAGATCCATTGGAAGTTGGACCAGGAGATGTAGCCCAAGAGAGGGGTGAACTCCTTTATCATTTTTTGTGTTATGTGTTTTATGTTCACCATTTATTGTTGTTGTTTATCTACATATTTGATGAGTAATTTTCATAAAAGTTGTGTTGCAAATTTATCCGTTTGCATTTTAACACATAAATTTAATTTGCAAATAATTTCAAGAATACAAGTCTTCTTCATTTTTAGATCAAGTTGGTATCAGAGCATAGGTTTTTGAAGACTTGATTATTTGCAAGTGTTTTGTT
>SNQJ01S0163427.1:11020-21334 GCA_010110895.2 Picea sitchensis | reverse complement strand
GCATACGATCTTCGTTTTAGGCTTATGATAGCTCGTTGGAAAGATCTATCCGAGGCCTACAATGAGTGAGATAAAATAGCATTGTTAGATGTCATTTTGCAATAGCAACATACCCAAAAAAACATCGTTTAGGGCCTCAAAATGGCCCCAGAAGTTCAGGACCCGAAAAAACTGCTAAAAATAGTAAACTGTGCGAAAACTGAAAAACTGACAGAAGCAATGGTGGGGGTCCAAGTGGAATAGGTGGGTGGCCACCAATATCCACCTGGATCATATGTGTTATATTCTTTGCATGTGTCCGTGTGGGCGTGTCACGTTCAACAACTGTGTGTCAGGGATTAGGGTTTTGGTATCTACGGAATACCTAAAAACATTGTATATATTGTATGGTGAATGGTGAAATTTGATATAATGAAATAAGAAAGGTTTTCCCTGGTTGAGGGTTTCCGGTATAAATCTTTGTGTACTATGTGAATGAGCCATTGATTAATTTATGTTTTGCTTAAGAATCTATATGCATTGCTTTACTTCGCAGGTTTAAAACTCACACCCTGTACACGATATCCCTTCTGTGTCCACACCACTTGAGGACAATAACACTTACCCATTGAAAGTTCCCCCTGTCACCTCCCAGGATCCCCTATATTCTCGCCTTTTTCACCGCGTCGAATATATCCTGGAGGAACTCACTATCCCCATTTGCCCATGGAATTTGCTCCATCATCGAGAACTTTGCCTTCCACATGAGGTCTTTCATCCTACCATCCAAGCCTCCATGTGGACAATCGAAACCAAGGATTGTATCCCTTTGGGGCATATAGACTGGTTCAACAACCCTATCCCTACCCTAGATTCCTTTGAAGAAGGCAACGTGGCCAACATCTCTCCCACAGTCAAAATTGACATTTCCATCAAACCAGGCATCATAGAAGAGATCAACATTGGCACTGCATGCTCCCCTTAAGAGATCATTGCTTAGAAATCCCTCTTTCAAGAATACTAGGATATTGTTGCCTAGTCATATATGGATATGCATGGCCTCAATCCCTCTATAGTCGAACACTGAATCGATACTTGGCCAAATGTCACCCATGTTCGTCAAAATCAACGTCCCCTTCACCCATCCAAAGTTACGCATTGTTGGTTTCATTTACCCCATTGTATACACTTGATGGGTCTCTAACCCCGTCCCCGTTAACAAAAAACAAGGGACTATTCGCATCTGCACAGACTTTCACAATCTCAACCATGCTTGTCCCAAAGACAATTTCCCAACCCCTTTCATCGACCAAATTATCGATTATTGTGTCGGCCACAAGGCACTATCCTTTATGAATGGGTTCTACGGCTACAATCAAATCCAATTCCATCCAGCAGATCAGTATAAAACCGCTTTTACTACCCCTTGGGGTGGATTTTCTTATGGCGTCGTGCCTTTTGGATTTTCTTATGGCCATGACCTGTGTTTTTCATGATCTTTCTCGCATCATTCTCGCTTATTTGGATGACCTCACTGCTCGATCCAAAAATAGAACTCAACCTTTAGACGACTTACGCATCGTTTTCCAACGATGTTGCCAATACAATATCCGCTTGAACCCCCTCAAGTGTGTCTTTTATGTCATGGTCGAATGACTCCTTGGGCTCATTGTCTCCCAACATGGCATCACGGTGGACCCCCTCAAGGTCCAAGCTATCACATAAATTCCACCACCTAGGAATTTACGCCAACTGCAAAGCCTACAAGGCAAAGCCAACTTTTTACGTCGCTTTGTCCTAGATTACGCCACTCGCATGCATGATTTCCTCCACCTACTGCAACATGATATACCATTTTGATGGGACGAACATTCTCAAACAAATTTTGATGACTTAAAAGCTACCCTATCCAATGCCCCTTTGATTAGTCCCCCAGACTATAATCACGATTACATCCTCTACTTGTCAGCCTCAGCGGTCTCAGTAGCAGGACTCCTCGTCCAATTAGGGGATGATGGGCACAAACATGTGATTTACTACATTAGTAAAAACCTTTCAGGGCCACCCTTGAAATACAATCATGATGAAATACTCACCTTAGAAGTTGTCCTCGCAGTCCAAAAACTATGACATTATATCCTGCTTCGAACTACCAAGGTTGTAGCAAATTCCAACTCCATGAAGTACTTGCACAGTCGACGAAAAATTAATGGAAAATTTTACTGATGGATCGTCATACTCCAAGAATATGATCTAGAGTTCTCTACTCCCAAAAGCAAGAAATCTCTCATCCTAGCCGAACTCATTACGACTTTTCCCTCATACACTAAAGCTTCCCCCATCAATGAGAATTTCCTCGATGAACACCTCGTCTTCATCGCCTCTGATGACCCCTGGTAAGGTAACCTCCTTGTCTACCTTCGTACACAGAAGTTGGGGTCTCATCTCTCTCGTGATGATCGTCGATGCATTCACCATCAGGCCCCTCGATATCTCCTCATTGGAGACGTTCTCTATCGACGTGGGGTCGACACCATTCTTCATCTATGTTTGACCATCGACGAAGCTGACAGAGTCTTGAATGATTTCCACAATGACGCTTGCAGTGGTCAGCTCTCCGGTATGTCCACCACACAAAAAATCATTCAAGCAGGGTACGTTTGGCCCACTTTGTTTCATGACTGTATCCACACTGTCAAGTGATGAGACAAATGCCAACTTTATGAAAACAAATCACAAGCACCACCAGCTCGTTTACATCCACTCATCACCATTGACCCCTTCTGCAAATGGGGCATAGACCTCATGACTTGCCATCCTCCATCCAGTAATGGACACAAGTACATTTTCATGGTGGTATATTTCTTTACCAAATGGGCCAAAGCCGTGCCCACATGTAACAACACAGTTGACACAACAATGCATTTTTTCTTCAACCACGTCATTACCCGCTTTGGAGTCCCACTACAGTTACTGTCTAATCATGGTAAACACTTTGAGGATGAGATATTCACAGAAGTATCCTCAAAGTTAGGCTTCACCCATGAGTTTACATCCCCATACTACCATCAGTCCAATGGATAAGTCGAGGCTATCAAAATAGTCCTCAAAACCATGCTACAACGTACCGTCAACAAACATAAGACCAATCGGCATCATATGTTGTTTTCTGTTTTATGGGCTTATCGCAGGACAGTCAAAACTGCCACTAGTTTTACATCGTTCAACCTCGTCCATGGGATCGAAGCCACCCTCGCAATCGAGTGTGAAATCCCCACGTTACGCATTGCCATTGAGCTATTACCTAACATTGCTCCAATGGAGCAACGCCTGTTGACCTTAGAGTCACTTAATGAAGATCGTCGATCTTCATTAAAAAACAATGAGGCACCTAAAAAACGGTCCAAAGCCACTTTTGACATCCATGTCAACCTTCGCTCATTCCACGAAGGTGATCTGGTGTTAGCCTACGATATTGCCCACGATACTCTCAGCCATGGGATATTCGAGTCATTATGGCATGGACCCTTCAACGTCCAACATTGTCTCACTAAAGGCGCCTATATCTTGGCCTCTCCAGAAGGCTACCCTCTTAAATAACCTGTCAACGGGTTGTACATAAAAACGTTTTACACCTAAGCGTAGCCCCCCTACCTTAGGTTTTTCTTTGTACACATTTGTAAATTTTTTAGTCTTCTTTTCTGCCATCACNCACTCCTCATGTCTGATCTATCATCCATGTTATTGATAGATGCATCAACCATCACCCTACCACATCGGTTCCGTTGACGGTGCCAGCCACTAGACCCAACATCTCGCTTCGACCACTTGGGCCCTCTATACTCCCTCACATGTCCCGCTCCACTCTAGTAGCATTTGTTTGGGCTCGACCACCAACAACCAAGCCGAATACGATGTCGTCATTGGTCTCCTCGTCGAGGACAGTCATTGTCACATTCATCACCTTAGTGTTCTGTTAGATTCCCAACTTGTTATCTTGCACCTCAACAATGTATATCATGTTCACGATCCTTTCCTCTTTCGAAAATACCTACAAGTTAGA
Source organism: Picea sitchensis (assembly GCA_010110895.2). Lineage (NCBI taxonomy): Eukaryota > Viridiplantae > Streptophyta > Pinopsida > Pinales > Pinaceae > Picea > Picea sitchensis. The sequence goes on along the minus strand of SNQJ01S0163427.1, from coordinate 17,292 downwards.
CTCCTATCTCGCAACTTTGATTCCATCACATTTACACATATTCCAAGAAATCATGATCAAGTAGCAAATCACATGGCTAACCTAGTATTAGATTGGCATTTATCACATTAAACATCATTTTATACATAGCATCATACATTTGTCACAACACATGGAAAATACATCATACATAAAAAAACATAACACATAGAGACATGAATGATCCAAAATATATCCATATATATATCATCAAAAGGTCCTCAATGTTTACAAAAATTACATATACAATTGTCTGTAGGCTCATGATTCCCCACCCTTACGAGTATAAAAATGGGTATCAACTACCCTATACAAAAATGGGCTCCCAAGTCGGTACATACAAAAACAGGCACTCACAGTGCCCCCAGAGCTCCACCCCTAGGTCCTCTGTCAGTTGGAGGCACCCCACCAGCTACGAGCCCTCCAGGTCCATAAGGCAGTTGACCAGTCATCGCTGCCCCTGCCATTGTTGCTCGATGGATTAGGGTCTACCACTCTGCCAAAACTCCCATGCACTACTCCAGGACCTCCTTGTCCTAGATATGGGCCCACATGCCCTCAGGTACACCCTATAGCACTCACTCAAAGCATCGACGTGGGTCCTCCATCATCTGCATGCGGCTCTCTCATTGGTCTAGTACCGACATCATCTCTTCATCGCCTATGTCCAACCCTCGGCTCTGCAGGCGTCGGTCGAACTGTCCCCCGACGAGTCAGCTCTCCGAAAACCTTCACCTCTCATCCTCGGGGTCCCACATCTACAAAACAACACCAGAGATAGTGTCAGCATCCATATACATATATAATCAATGTTATCTAACGAAATCGCAAAACATAAAACCATAATATAAACACATACCTCACTGATCCCAGTCCTCCCCAGCAGGCAACATCATGTCTGGATCATGCCAATAGTCCATACCTGCGAATGGATATCTAAGGATCACGTGTGGCATCCAGTGCCACACTCGAGCCATTCTGGCCTTGAAATAGTGGCCACCGTCCCCACCTCCATGTCGGGTCATCACGTGTGTCCACCGCATCAAACGCAGCTCTCATCGCCTCGTGGGCTTGAGCAGAATCCTCAGGCGTAGCAGAGGCACCCTCTCTAAAAACCAGGCCACCAGAACGGACCCGAACGCGAAGCCACCGAAGTTGGATCGCCGACTCCGGTTCACCTGTCCCATCATCTTGGTGTGCAGAAGCACACCCCATGCAAACATGTCCCCATCCAGGACTCGCTCCACTACCCTATGCTGACCACCAGTGATCCGTTAAGTCCCCAAGGATCCGTAGATCCTCACGACCATAGCGGAGATGCACTCCGTCAAGAGGTCATCGATAGCCTCAATACGAATGACTGAACCCGACATAGGTTTCGTCCTAGTGCAGTGGCAAGCTTCCAGGTCACCCACTCGATCCTCCCCCGACGGTTATGGATCGATAGGATGGGCCATCCCACAGAATGGGAGCCCCGTTAGGAAATACACATCCTTTGTGGCTGAGGATGTCAATTTCTCCCCTTTAACAATGAAGCACTCCAGTTCAGTGCTCCACATTCCAATCAAATACTGCAGCAGAAACTCCTGCGATCGTATAAGGGGGTAGTCGAAGAACTTGAGCAACCCACGGGATGCCAAGTATCTTTGCACACCCGTTTGTGCTCTCACCGCCTCTCGTAAACGGTCCTAGTCGTGCTCTCTCCATTGCATCGGCATCGTTCTATCAGAGTCTGTTGATCACCGACATCCACATAGAAACACTTGATCAACCTCGTCATCCAGAACAAAGCATCAAAATATCAAAAATTAGAACCCCTTAGCCTTTCCCATAGTGCACGGCTTTCACCCAGAGAGGTGCGCACATGTGCAAACCTGTTCTTTGCACAACTGTGCACTAATATGCAGTTGTCCTAGAAACAGTCATGCATGAGTGCACGACTGTCAGTCAGATAGGTGCACATGAGTGTCTGCATGTCTTCCCATCCCTCGCGCACACATGCATGGCTGTGTCAAACAGAACCGCACATTATGTGCAGGAAATTGAGTTATACCCGCGCACATGTGCATGGATATTCCTCCTTTTCCCACATGATGGTGGGCCCCTACCCTAAAAACCCCCTGTACGGCCCTCCGTACAACCCCTATCTACAACATAGGAATTTTACAAGATACACGAGGATAGGACCACTAACTTGTCTCTCACCACTCCCGTATCTGTAGCCTCATGCTCTTGCAATCTCCAAATCTCCTCACAACTATCTCATATGTTCAACAATAGTGACAGGTACAAATGAGTTGGCATTGTGGGCCCACCAACCATATATAGCTCATTTTTCCCAAACTTCCATACTTTGACACAGGAGCCCAAAGCCTATATTTTCCAATACGTTCTCATCCACGAGATCATATTCACGCCATCTACACATTCACATTCCCCAGGTCATCATCTGCACTTAGCCTCAGAGGAGAATTTTTCTCACGTCACGTTCAGGTACGCATGCTCATGTTCAATTCTATCCAATAGTTGTTATTTGTTCTTTATCATGTGTGCAGGTATTTGTTTCGCAAGCTTACAACCCCTTCAGGTATATGTTCGACATTGGCATGTAATTATTCCCTCTATAAATCAATTGCATATCCCAGTCATACCCTCTGACATTTACCTTTAGGGTCCTTACATCCGGCTTTATAGTACCTTTACCTCTGTCGCATTTGGGTACTGTCACCCGGTAGCACTCTCCCCCACATGAGTTGTCCCATTCATAGTCCCCCTTGGCAATTTGACACTCATGCCGATTTCACCCCCTAGGAATGGGAGTCTCGATAGTCTTATGCACTTCCGAGAATGAACCCCATACTTCTTCTCATCATACTTCTAACCTTCCCAATGGACTCCCAGGTCATATCATCTCAGTTCTATTGACTGCCCTCTGCAGTTTCATTAGCCCTCCATCTCATCCACCATCAATTTTCCCATCTGCAGATTGTCCTCCATCCATTTACCTAATACAGAAACCCACCCATGGGGCTCCCGCCCTCCACCAGTTTTCTTTCACAAACTTGTGCCCTAACAAGCCAAGCCATCTTTCACTAGGGCACACATTTCTGTATCTGTATACTCAACCCAAATTATTCTTTATTTCTTTGGTAATTGTAAAAAGTCTTTGTTTCCAGCATATACTTAGCTTTTTCATCGTCGCCCTTGATGACCTTTTTTTTCCCTGGCAAAGCAACCCATGTCGCCCTTGGTTGGGGCATCCACTCTTTTTTCATTCTGACATCGTTCACAAACATCGAGTATCCCAAGTCCATATACCCATGACCTCTGTGTTTTTCCACTTTGTTAGCCTCTGGCACAATTTAACCCCATATCTAGTCATCCCCCTGACACTAGATTCAATTTTACGATTGTTGCTAGTCACCCTTCAAACTTCTCCAACCAAGGGTAGTCTTGAGTCTCACAACATCTTGACTTCGTTCATGTTACCCATCAGTATCTGATATCATCTATTACTCAATGGATTTCGTAAATCCCTTTGCTTCTTGGAGTCACGTCTCCCTTCCTGTCGACATCAACACATTTTCTAGAAGGGAGACAATATCTTGACTCTCATTACATTTTCAATGAGGGGTCTTGGACGGCACAGAGAGAATCATCATTGCTCTCTGATTTCGTTAACCCCCTTAACATTCAACTTCAACAAACTCTCATGTTATGGTGGGTCTTACTATGTGACTATTGCAGTTGTTTCATACCAGTCGAAGACTTCTGAATTCCTTAGGCCATCAATGCCAACGAGTCATCGACAATTCTTATAGTCATCCTTGCCTCACTTCAGAGTAAGTTCACCATTCAGAATTGTCATCTGTCATTATCAACCACCCCCAAGGGCACTGCAGTTATCTACATCCACATCCATCTTCAGTTACAGTCTCACATTTTGGTTTCATGACACGAGCATGGGGCATGCCCGCCTCGTTTGTACAAAGATTTTCTTTTTCTCCCTAGAGAAAGGTTTGGGTCCCACGGTTTTCCCTCACCCTCCAGCGGATCACTCTTGTAGTTTCTCTCTTCATTCTTCATTACAATGGTACTCTCAGCAAAATAAACATTGATGTATTTCGGCTATACGTATGCTCCTAACCTCACACATCAGGGGGCATCTGTTATCACTGAAAAATTGTCTGCAACATTGCACACAAATGGTTAAAGAAAGCATCAATGTCAACAGCCATTAGTCCACCTACAACACTTAAGTCCACCAAAAACACAAAAAACTATCTAATTGGGGTCAAAAATCAGAGTGCACAGAATCACCAAAGGGAGCACGCGCACAGTGCGTAGGCCAACACAGGCCTCAACGCGCACTATGTGCAAAATGCGTGACTGTGTACGAGAAAATCTTTGCACTTCTATGAACGACGCATTTATAGATCTTGTCGACCCCTCAACCACTTCTGGACTAACCCCCAACACGATTTGACACTCATATCTGAGCGAAATCTAGCTTGGAGGTTGGTCAAGCTCTAGAGAGTGCCCTAAAAGGCCCCTTGTTCACACTATGAACCAATTACATTTTGCCATGTATGGATGCTATAAATAAGAGCCATGGGTGTGCTAAGAAAACAAGATCTTCAAGGTATTTCTATGCTGCAAGAATTCTTCCTTGATGATCTGAAAATAGGGGGTTTACTTGTTATGCTATGCAAGCACCCTCTACTCCATTAAAATAAACTTCAGGACCTTGCTCAATGTCTTAGTTGTGCAAGAGAAATTATGTGTCAAGTTTATGCCTCTTTTAAAAGTTTATGTGTGAGGTTTTTTAAAAGGTTAAATATTTTGTTTACATAAATACAACAACAAAAATAACTTGCAGCAAATAATAACCAGCAAACACTCACAACAAGAACAACATGATAAAGGAGTTCACCCCCAACTGGGCTACATCTCCTTGAGCCTCCATCAATGGACTAGGCTCTCTGGGATTAGTTTTTCCAAGATTCTTTTACAAACTGCTACTCAACTCCAATGGATTTATTGACTGTACCATTGGGTTCATAATACATAAAAACCCCAAAAATGACTATTAGATCTCTGAAAACGAACCATGGCTCATCCGGGCATGACCTCTTCTACATGTGGCCTTGAGCTTCCCTGAGCTTCCTTATGGAAAAAACACCTGTAAAAGTCCTCAAATGGATCTGAAACCTATCCCAATGTGTTCAGAGCATAACAAATAGTCAAAAATGACTATTCAGTCACAGAAAATAGACTTGGGCTCATCTGAGCATGACCTCCATCAATGGTGGTCCTAAGCTCCTTGAAACTTCAATGGTGTAAAACCTACAATAGAAGTCTCCAAATGCCTTTGAAAACAGTGCCAATGGATTCATAACATCCAAAAACCCCTAGCTGGGATTTTTCGGCACCTCATTTGGCCAAAAAATGAAGAAGTTAGACCTCCTGCCATTTTCCTCCTTCAAGCTTGTTGTCTCTGGTTCGCCAAAACGCACTCATGTGTGAGTAACCTGGCTTATGGGCATTTCCCGTGCCTAAACCCAGCACACATGTGTCCCTCCACAAAACACGTCAAAATGTAGAACGGTTAGGGAACTAAGCCCCCAAATCGTGGAGGTGTTGGGCGCATGGGGAGCCATATGGCCACGTCCCAGTGCTAAAAAAGGGCACCATTGCAACCGTATCTGTGGACTCGACACGTGTCGAGAGCGTGGTTGGTTTAACCGTTTGAACATGTTTTGAACCCGCGCAAATATTCATGTTGAGGTCGTATGGGCATAAACATATAACCGGGGGCTGGGACTAAGCCCCAGCCCAAACCCCGCCAAAACCAAACCAACGTAAATTTAAATATATATGAAAAGGTATATATAATAAGAACTATAGTGTGGTGTGCTGGCAATCCAGCCTTTTCCAAGACTTTGCATAGTGTGTGGAGGTCTTGGGTTCAAATCCCATGGTATCCACTATATTTTTAAACAAACAACCAAATCATGGTGCTAAGTGGCAGCCCATGCCTGGGCCACGTGGCACCACCCCATTTGCCAACTAAATGCCACGTGTCGAAACATGATTCATCCACATCTGCCAACTAAATGCCACATGTCGAAACATGATTTGTCCACATCTGCCAACTGCCAACTTAGAGCTGACACGTCAGTACTTGCCACATCATATGCCACGTGTGAGTCGTACCCTGCCACGTCATCATGTACAGACTGTACAATCAACGT
>SNQJ01S0163424.1:0-21335 GCA_010110895.2 Picea sitchensis | reverse complement strand
TGACCATATGATGTATATATCACTTTAATATCATAAAGTAAACAACAAATTTAATAGAATAAAAATAAATTAAAATATACACAATTTACTAGAATTTTACACATGCTTTGCAATCATGTCGAAATAGGATTATTATGGAAAAATTAGTATGTCTTTTAACTATCACATAGGTTAAAATGAAAATGATAAATAATGATGTGTGATTTAACATATCATTACAAAACACTTTGTTCAGAATGTGTATATGATAATAATAATGAAGAGGTTTATTTGTAATATATAAATCAAGCACTATATGGCAGTGCAGTTTTTGTCAACTCAAAAATATATGATATCGAGTGGGAAATATATGTTGAACAATGAAACTTAATATAACTAGATGTATAGATAATGAATAGTCTTTGTCAAAAGATAATGCATATAATAAAAAAATAGCATTATTGTCTATGCAAAGAGGACAATGATAAAGAATAAAGTAAGAACAGGTAGCATAAAACTTTGTAAGAATAAGAAAAAAAAATAAACTGTTCAATATGGTGTAAAACTTAGTAAATAAATAAGTGAAATGTTCAATGGGGAGGTTAGCATATGCAGGAAGCAATGTAAAGTGTTTGGAGTAAAAACATTCAGCATAAAACTTTGTAAAAATAAGCAAAAAGGTAAAGTGTTCAACGTGGAGTAAAACTTTGTAAATATGCATATGCTTAACAAAATGTTTTTTTTATGTATATATGTATATTAATAATAAAAGTTAATTATTAGTTTAATAAAAGTTAATTATACATCTTCAACACAGACATAGCTTCCACATCTCCGTACAATTATATCCGTACACAACGAACACTTAGTAAATAAAATACATCTTCAACACAAACATATAGTCCGCACACATATAGCTTCCGCACCTTCGCACAACTGTATCCCCGCACAACAAACACTTAGTCTTATAGTTATCAATGTTATCAATAATAGAATATTGTTATGCATATGCATATGCTTAACAAAATGCTTTTTACATATATACGCATATTAAAAATGAAATTTAATTATTAATATAATAAAAGTTAATTATACATCTTCAACAAAGACATATAATCTGCACAAATATAACTTCTGCACCTTCGCATAGGTATATCCCTGCACATGGATGTATGTTAGTTGGTGTAAAAACGATTTTTATTTTTTTTTAATATAGTCCTATACAAATAATTAAAAGATTAATAATTATTTGTTAATTTAATAAACATTAATTATACATCTTTAGGACAAAGAACACTTAGTAAATAAAATACACCCGATTTGTACTCGTACATTGGAACATTGAGACTCGTACATGCACCCGTTGCGACATATGTTCAATATTGCAATGTGCAATGCGCTGCAACTTATGTGCATATATTTTTTCTTTGACAATTTGTCTACCCCTCTGCACAAGTATATCCCCGCACATGTATGTCCGTTAGTTGGTGTAAAAATGATTTTTATTTATTTTTAATATAGTCCTATACAAATAATTAAAAGATTAATAATTATTTATTAATTTAGTAAAAGTTGATTATTAATTTAATAAAAGTTAAGTATACATCTTCAAGACAACAAACACTTAGTAAATAAAATACATCTATTCCGCACCTGTACATCAAAACTTTGAGACTTGTACATGGACCCATTGCGATCGATGTTAAATATTGCAATGTGCAATGCGTTGTCGCTTATGTGAAGAGACTTTTTCTTTGATGATTTGTCTGCACCTCTACACAGATATATCCTTGCACAAGTATATCCCGACATAGGTATATTTGTTAGTTGGTATAAAAACTATTTTTAATTTTTTTTGATATAGTCCTATACAAATAATTAAAAGTTAATAATGATTTATTATTGTGCAATGAGCAATATGCAATGTGCAATGCATTGTTTCTTATGTGCAAAGACTTTTGCTTTGATGAATTTTCCGCACCTCTACACAGGTATATTCATGCACAAGTATGTCTGTTAGTTGGTGTAAAAACAATTTTTAATTTTTTTTAATATAGTCCTATACAAACAATTAAAAGATTAATAATATTTATTAATGTGCAATGTGCAATATGCAATTTATAAAACTATTAGTCTATTGATAATTAATTATTAACTTCTTTATTTAATATAGTCATACCCGCACATCGGAATTTTGAGACTTGTACATGCACCTGTTGCAACATATGTTCAATATTGCAATGTGCAATGAGTTGTTGCTTATGTGCAGAGACTTTTGCTTTGACGATTTTTTCGCATATCCCCACACATGTATATCTGTAATGCCCCATTTTCCCCAAGACTGTAATTATGTTAAGATTTCATAATTTATGTTACAGAACATGTGACTATGCTTGATTTAATAAAAACACTAAACCATTGACTAAGAAGGACAACCTTGACAATATTGGCCATGATAAACCAGAGGAAATTGATGAAGCAGGGGTTGATTGAATGGTTGAGTATAGAGTAAGCTGAGATGCATTAGTGAGAAAAAAAAGAATCTTGTTTAACAAGATTACTTATGCTTGCTAAGAATAAATTCACACCTTTAGCATACTCGACTTGTGCAAAGCCACATGACCAATAAAAGAAGTCGCAAGGGTGGTTGGAACAATTAGTGACTGTTGGTAGTGACGGCTGATGATTTGTGTAAGAATGGATTATTGGTACTTCACCAAAACAAGGTTCGATGACGATGATAGGCTTAGGTGGATAAAAGCTCCATGACAATGAGTTCGGGAAGATGCCACCTTGGTGCCACAATGTTACCAAGTTGGAGGGAATGAGTGACAAAGTACCACGTGGATGTCATGTGGTAGTGTGTTGGATGCTGACCGCATGAGTCTAAGAAACCTTAGGATGCCATAAGATTTGATCCTGAGCTCGAAATCGAGCACAATTATAGTCATTAGAAAACTCTTGACAAGCAGAAGAGGATGGTGATCTCAAGGAGAGGTTTGAGGTAGCAGAATAAAGAAAAATGTTAATTCCCCTCTCCTTAAAATGTTACTTAGGGGGTTGGGTGTGTTACAAAGTGGTATGATAGACAAGTTCAAATTATAGGCTTGAATGGGTCACCAAGACCACTTAAAATTGTTTAAGAAGGATTTTCTTTATTTCCCAGAATGTTTGTTTTAGGTGCTGACGAAAAATGATAATGATAATTGTTGTTTCAACATGTAGGATGTATTGGAAAGTCACCGTGGTGAATGGTACAACATAGTATGGATGAAACCTCATGATGCAGGAGCATCACTCCACCTCAACAACGCGCCAACATTCCAGCACATCAAAGCGCATTCAAGGAGGGGAGAGGCGCCAACCCTCTCATTTTGCCTTCAATTTTAAATTTCAATTTATATTAAATGCAATTAAATGTTGTAAGGATGGAAGAGCCAAGCTAATGACTTTGTGCAGGCAGGAGATAATGTCGCCTTTAATGGTTGACAGGCTGATTATATCTAAATCTGATTCAGATTAGACAACCATTGAATGTAATTAATGAGAGTTAGGTAGCTTGGAGGGAGAGCTTGAGAAGCCCCTCTTTTGTAAAAATATCTTTGTATCAAATTTCATAAGATATAGAACGTAGAGGAGAGGAGCGAGTAGATATCTCATGAGAGGAGAGAATTGAGACTCTGTTAATGTAGTCCAGTCTTTGTAAACATCTGTATAGATATTCTAAGATTAATACAGAAGCAATTTTTTCTGCCTATGATTCTGTGTATTGCATATGATTTATGATTGTCAACTGCGTATGTTTCTTTTATGAGTGAATGTTGTAGATGCATGTTAGATTTCGTCTACAGGTAATAGATAGATTTAACTATCTATCTAAGATTTTTCTGATTTCAGTCTGGGTTCTTTGAGGTTGAATGCAAGGAGTGCATGACAGAGTTCTGAATACTCTGTGAGCTGGTGCAAAGAGTGCACATATGAATTCCAATTTGGGTTCAGGAAGAATGTGCCAGGAGGGCACACCAGAGGAATTCGCAGACTCAAGAGGAGCCTCAAGGTTGTTGAATATCTTAGAGGAGAAATTGTGCAGAGAAAGAATAGAGAGAGACAGAGTCATTGAGAACAATGTAGAGCTCTGCTAGGTGGGAATTGAACAGGTGCAAGTGTGCACAAGAAGAACTCTCTGTCGAGTTCGAAGAGAGGAGTATCAGAGGAAGATACTCACAGAGTTACTGAGCACTCTGTAGAAAATGCTCAGCAAGGTGTGCTTTAAGTGAGAGGTTGCCAAGAGGGCACCAGAACCTTCGAAGGGAGAATAAGGGACAAGACCCTTAGGAGACTAAGTAAACTGAGAAGCTCAGAAGAAATAACGCAAAGAGTGCACAAGAGTTGGAATTATTCCAAGTCCTAAATCTTAGGAGGAGTAGTGCAAAGTTGCACACAAAGCGTAAGTGTGCGCCAGGGGCCGAGGTCAAATTACATTGATGAAATATCAGGAGAGATAACATTTTCAGAAACACAGACGAGACCCAAAGTCATTGGGCTCGTAGAAGAATCAAAGTTTGAAGCCTTTGAGTACTTAGAAATTTCTTCCAGGTCGGGAGAAAGTGCAAGCTGAGGAGGGAGAGCGAAAATGGTAATTGGATCGAGCACTATGAAGTATTTGGACTGTCAAATCAAAGTCCAAACAACAAGAAATGAGTGTAGAGGAGAACAGATCTCAACCATTAGATATGGGCGTGAAGGACCGACAAGCATTGGACTCAGAGGTAAGTGCATGAGGCTTAAACCCTTTTAAGTGCACAGGAGAAGCGGACTTACAAAGTCCCAAAGTTTCAAGGCAAGGAGACCATCCATTGTCGAGGGGGATAGGTGGAAGCAGATCCGAGAGTTTGAGGATTCGAGCTTCAAAATATTTGCAAGGAGAAGAGTGCAAAAATCGTGAAGTCCAAAGTCACGAAGGAATTCGAGCCGTCGATCAAAGGATAGATACGTGACAGTAGGTAAGAAGATTCTCATAATCGTGAATTGGAAGAACTACATCAAGAAGTTAGAAAATATCATGAAGTGTAGAGAAGATCTCAGCTGTTGGCTATGGACCGTTGAGAACTGGTGTTCCGATCCGAGGAATTTGCGTATTCGGACTTCAGGAAAATCGTGAAGAGCAAGGTGCAGACAACGCAAAGCCCCAAAGTGTAGAGTCATGAAGGGAGCTGAGCCATGGTCATAGTCCCTAGTCATGTGAAAGGAAGGGGCTTAGCCAGAAGAGCTAGATCCCATTGGCGTTGAGATTCAAACAACGCTAAGGAGAGGGCCCATGGGTGCCATACGACCTGCGCCAAGGGTGAAAGGGCCTATGTAAATTGATTTGGGGTCTATCAGAGGCCGTAAGAGTCAATCCAACTCCTTGATGTGAACGATCCTAGACTGAGAGGTCATGCAACCCCGAGGGGAGAAGGGGGGGCACTGCAACAAGTGGTATCAGAGATGGATTTTTTTTTGCAGACAACAGACAAAGGGGACATAGGAGAAAGCCACAATTGTTTTTGCAGACAACAGACAAAGGAGATGCGGTTAAAGGATATACTATGATACCATCAAGTGGTATCAGAGCCACTTTCTGTCTGTAGACAATAGGCAGAGGGAGGAAGAAAAAGTAAAGGACATCCTGATATCATCAAGTGAATCATTGTTGTAATTCATCTGTATGCAGTAGGTGAAAGGAGATAGAGTACTGATGCACTGTAAAGGTTGTTTCAAGGTATGCAAAAAATTGTAGACAACCAGGTAGGCTGAGCCAGAAGAACCAGTTGCGTTCTTGAAGGCAGAAAGATGGCTATTGCAAGTCAGAAAAGTGGTCAAGGCGAAGGCCACCAATAGAAAAGCAAGGCAAAAATGGATAGGGAGCTCATTGATATAAGAGAAAGAATGGAGCAGCTGACATTAAATATGTAACAGGAGACAAAGGTACACTGGAAGTATGAATGACCTCTGAAGTGAAGGGTAAAATGGCTTGTTCAAAAATTGTTGGCCAAAGGACAACAAAGGTTGTTAAAGAGGTGGCAGAGACATGTGGAAAGCCTCAGGGAAAAAGAGGAAATGGTTCACATCTGTGAGCCAGAAACTAGAAAAATCCTCGGTGATGGTGAGGAGAAGAGATCAAGTAGAGATCTCGTAAATTGCGAGGTGGGCAATGAGATGGGATCATTGGAGGATCTCATATGCTGCCAGGAGGGAAAAAAAGAAATCCCAGATTTCCAGGTGGGAAAGGGAGAAGAGATGAACTCAGCTGAGAGTTAAGATCAACAAGGTGTGCTGATGGAGGAGGATCATAAGAGTATTCTGATCATCGGAGGAATTGAGATATTCCTACCAAGCATCCCAGTTGAGGCCAGAGCATGTGTTGCAGGTGCAGCAATAGAAGGAAATCCAACAAAGACTGTCAAAAAGGAGGAGGAAAGGGAGAAGACACTGATGTTTTCCCCAAAATAAAAAGAGGAGCACACAATTGATATGATCACTCAATTGGAGATGGAATTGAACATGATGGAGGATTGGTTGAACAATCCAGAACCAGAAGATGGCTGCTAGGATACAATCACACAGATTGTAGGAGAAGATAATTCAACAAAATTGCTCAAAAATTTCAGCCAGAGAGATGAACAGGAGATGACTGCAGCACTGAAGCATGCAGTAGAAGAGAGAGCAGAATTCCAGTCTGAGGAGCAGCTAGAGGAAGATGGAGTTGAACCAACACAAGGAGATCTGGCAGAAGAAAATCTGTCAGAGGAAGAAGATGAGCAACAACTTAGTGATGAGACTGCAGAAATGGAGTTTGCAGCAGAGTGGCAAGCTAAGGCCACAGGAGAAAAATAAAACAATAAGGGGAATCAAGTTGATCTACCCATTAATGCGGAGGAGATGCAGTATATCAGTCTGCATGGAAGAAGGAACTATCCAGTTGAGAAACTGGACAAGGTGATTGAGGAGATCAAAAAGCTGATGTTAAAGTCAGCAGAGGAGACTGTCAGCAGGAGGAAGCTGAGCAGAAGGAAGCCTACAAGAGCATCAGGGAAAAAACAACAACAACAAAGAAGAGGAGTAGGAGGACAAATCCAAAGGAGAGTTTGGAATCCAGGAGGATTTCAATAGAGCTGGGAAGCTCACGAGAAGGACCTCATGAATTTTTCACAGCAGTGGAGTATGATGCAGTAGCATCGCTCCGCCTCAACAACGCGCCAACATTCCAGCACATCAAAGCACATTCAAGGAGGGGAGAGGCGCCAACCCTCTCATTTTTCCTTCATTTCTAAATTTGAATTTGTATTAAATGCAATTAAATGTTGTAAGGATGGAAGAGTCAAGCCAATGCCTTTGTGCAGGCAGGAGATAATGTCGCCTTTNTTAATGGCCGACAGGCTGATGAGATCTAGATCCGATTCATACTAGATGGCCATTGAATGTAATTCAATGTAATTAATGAGAGCTAGGTAGCTTGGAGGGAGAGCTTGAGAAGCCCCTCTTTTGTAAAAAGATTTTTTTATCAAATTTCATAAGATCTAGCACGTAGAGGAGAGGAGCGAATAGAGAGCTCATGCGAGGAGAGAACTGAGACTTTGTTGTAGTCCAGTCTTTGTAAACATCTGTATAGACATTCTGAGATTAATATAGAAGCAGTTTTTCTTGCATATGATTTTGTGTATTGCATATTCTTCATGAGTGTCAACTGCGTATGTTTATTTTACGAGTGAATGTTGTAGATGCATGATAGATTTCGTCTGGAGGTAATAGATAGATTTTCCTATCTATCTGAGAGTTTTCTGATTTCAGTCTGGGTTCTTTGAGGCTGAATGCAAGGAGTGCATGAAAGAGTTCTTAAGAATTTGTGATATGGTGCAAAGAGTGCATGACAAAGTTCTTAAGAATTTGTGAGATGGTGCAAAGAGTGCACATCTGAATTCCAGTTTGGGTTCAGGAAGAACGTGCCAGGAGGGCACACCAGAGGAATTCACAGACTCAAGAGGAGCCTCAAGGTTGTTGAATACCTTAGAGGAGAAACTGTGCAGATAAATAATAGAGAGAGACAGAGTCACTGAGAAATATGTAGAGCTCTGCCAGGTGGGCATCGAGCAGGTGAAAGTGTGCACAAGGATAAATCTCTGTCGAGTTAGAAGAGAGGAGTATCAGAGGAAGATACTCACAGAGTTACTGAACACTTTGTAGAAAACACTTAGCAAGGTGTGCTTTGAACAAGAGGTTTCCAGGAGGGCACCAGAACCTTTGAAGGGAGAAGAAGGGACAAGACCCTTAGGAGACTGAGTAAACTGAGAAGATTAGAAGAAATAGTGCAAAGAGTGCACAAGAGTCAGACATATTCCAAGTCCCGAATCTCAGGAGGAGTAGTGCAAAGTTGCACACAGAGCACAAGTGTGCGCCAAGGGCCAAGGTCAAATTACATTGACAAAATCTTAGGAGAGATAACATTTTCAGAAACACAAATGAGACCCAATGTCACTGGGCTCACAGAAGAATCAAAGTTTGAAGCCTTTGAGTACTTAGAAATTTATTCCAATTCAGGAGAAAGTGCAAGCTCAGGAGGGAGAGCGATAGTGGTCATTGGATCAAGCACTGTGAAGAATCTGGACCGTTAGATCAAAGTCCAAACAATGAGAAATGAACGTAGAGGAGAACAGATCTCAGCCGTTAGATCTAGGCGCGAAGGACCAACAAGTGTTGGAATCAGAGGTAAGTCCACGAGACTTAAACCCTTTTAAGTGCACATGAGAAGAGGACTTACTAAGTCCTAAAGTTTTTAGGTAGGGAGACTGTCCATTGTCGAGGGGGACAAGTGGAAGTAGATTCGAGAGTTCGAGGATTCAGACTTCGAAATATTTTCAAGGAGAAGAGTGCAAAACTAGCGAAGTCTGAAGTCATGAAGGAATCTGAGCCATCGATTGAAGGATAGATACATGACAACAGGTAAGAAGATTCATAGAATCGTGAATCGAAAGGACTGCATCGAGCAATTAAGAAATATTGTGAAGAATATCTCAGCCGTTGGCTATGGACTGTTGAGAACCGGTGATCCGATTCAAGGAATTTGCATATTCAGACTTCAGGAAAATCATGAAGAGCATGGTGTAGATAACGCGAAGCTCTGAAGCATGGAGTCATGAAGGGATCTGGGCCACAGTCGTAGTCTATGGTCACATGAAAGGAAGGGGCTTAGCCAGAAGAGCTAGCACCCATTAGCGTTGAGATTCGAACAATGCTAAGGAGAGGGCCCGTGGGTGCCATACGACCTGCTCCAAAGGTGAAAGGGCCTGTGTAATATGATTTGGGTTCTATCAGAGGCCTGAAGAGTCGATCCAACTCCTTGATGTGAATGATCTTAGACCGGGAGGTCACACAACCCCAAGGGGAGAAGGGGGGGCACTGCATCACCTCACATCTTAGAGATGAATAATCTGATGGTCGAAGGGATAGAGAAACCCCTCCAGGTTTGATGGACACCCTCAAAAGTCTGTAGGGAGACAATGAGAGGCTTATGAGAGCTCAGGCCGAACATTTAGAGTTGAATTCAGTTCTACTACAGAGCTTGTCTAAGATTTAGAAACATCTACAACAAGGCCCTAACAATGCACAATTGAAACAGTCAGAGAGGTTAAAAACCCCTTTGGATGTCTAGAAGCATGGACTAGCTAACGATGATGTGGGAATGAGTTCTTCCAAACGGAAGCATCGGGATGCGAGGAAAGGTAAATTGAGTGGAAGTGTTTCCATAGAGTTATCTAGATGGAATATTACTTTGGCAGAATAGTCCAGTAGTGGCATAGAATCCAACATTCCTAATAAGAGAAAGAGGAAGAATTCTTAGAGCTCTCTAACTGAAGAATTTAAGAAGGCTAAGTCGCCTACCTTTGCTGGAGAGATAAAGAAAGGAGAAGAAGCAAAAACATGGCTATTTGGGTTGAAGAAGTACATTCGAGTGCACAATTATTCTGATAATACTAAGGAAAGGTTTATAGTATTTAACCTGAATGGAGGAGCTTCCATTTGGCGGGAATATCTTAAAGAAATTAAAGGCTTGAAGGAAATCAAGATGACTTGGAATAAATTTGAGAAATACTTCCACAAAGCTTACCTATCTGAAAAGTACTATGACAACAAAATAAAGGAATTCCATGACCTCAAGTTGGGACAACTTACCATGGATGCGTACAATAGAAGGTTTATGGAGTTGTTGAGGTATGTTCCCTACCTCAAGGATGAGAAGGTGAGAGTCCAACGTTTTCTCCATGGATTACCATAATATTACCAAGATCGAATTGAGTTTGATAAACCCAAGACATTGGAGGACACCATTCAGAAGGCCAAATGATGGTACGACCAGTCTAAGAAAAAGCATGGGTCTTCAAAGAAATAGAGGAGGAAGGACAAGAGTGGATTCTAGAAGACAGAATTCAAGTCATTCCCCCACAAGAATTCGGGGAAATATGTATAGTTGGGTCAGCCAAGTAGGAGTGTGCATCAAAAAAATTTCCCATCTCAAAGTCTAAATAAACCAACAGAGCAGTCAAGAGAAAGAGAAGAGGAGCCCAAGAAAGGACATTTGCAATGATGGGGATGTCGAAAGCCACACCTGTTAATATATTTCCCCCACAGACAACATGGCAACAAAAAGGTATATAATGTAGAGGAGGTAGCTATAGTCAATGACGTGGCCAAAAGTGTGCCGAGAATTTATGTAGCTATAGAGAATCGACAAGCAAACCACTAAGCCTTTGTGGTGGAATTGGAAGGTATTATTACTAAGTGACGAATATCTGTTTTAATTGACCCAAGATCTAATATTAGTTATGTTTCACCTTGAGTGGTTGAGGCATGCTCATTACAAAGAAAGAAGCATGCTAAAGCATGGTTAGTTCAGTTAGCCACTGGAACAAAGAGAAAAGTGGATGAGGTAGTTGAAGCTTGTCCAATTAAGATGGATGGATTGCAGACTCAATAAGTTTTGAATATTCTACCCCTAGGCTCATATGATGTACTTTTGGGTATGGATTGTTTATTTTCCCATAAGGAAAAGTTAAACTGTTATGAGAAAATTTTGGAATGTAGAGATGAGAAAAGAAATGCAAGGATTTTGCAAGGTATCCGAAAGCTAGTTGCTGTAAGGCAGATATCAATGTGGCAACTTAAGAAGTTTAGTAGAAAGGGGTGTCCCTTGTATGCTATACAAGTGTTGAAATCAATGGGAAGCAAGGAGACGAAGGTCAAATATCACCTAGTGCTATGGGAGTTCAGAGATGTATTTCCATAAGAAGTGTTGGATTGTTATATTCTTTGCAGTGCAAGTCAAAGGTCGCGGTGGATCAATCGGGTTAATTAGAAGTTGAAGAAATGACAACAAGTCGAAGGTCAAGGTGGATCGACTGGGTAAATTCGAAGTCGAAGAAATCAACAACAATTCGAAGAGGTCGACCGACAAGAGGTTGATAGGAAGGCACATGGAAACCGACTGAAGAACGAATGGAGGTCAAATGGTAATCGATTGGTAAACAAACTTAGAGTCAATTGTAACAAAATCCCTAGATTCACGATATTTGTAGCCAATGATCTGCGAGGATCTGTAACCATTTTTGGGCACCTTTATTTAGGGTTTTACCTACTATAAAGTTTAAAAATAAGGTGTGTTGTAATGCTGTAAAAGCTAATCTTTAGAGAAATCATTTTAGAGGTTGCAGGTCATGTAGATGTAATTCGAATTGGATACAGGGTTGTTCTTGTGTAAAATCAAGAGGGTATGATGTCGATTATGTCTTAGGTGTAGACCAAGGTTACACATGTAACCTTTTATTCTCAAGGAATAAGACAAAAAGAGAGAAAAACACTCAAGGAATGTTGGTTTTCCCAGTTGGGTTTCCAGGGTAAAATCTCTGTGTACTGTGTGCTTTCTTTGTCATTTACTTTCTTGATTAAATATTTCTTCCTCTCTTCTGCTAGGTTTAGTGTGGAAGTGTTCCCCATTTCCTAACATGTGGTATCAGAGCTTGGTTTAACAACCTTGGATATAAGCTAAACCCTTAGTAGAATAAGAGTCGTAAGTCATAAATCTCTACAGATTGTGCTTAAAGAATGGTGAGTAGCTCGAGGATTGAGATAAAAAATTTCAATGGCCAAAATTTTGAGCTTTGGAATCCTAAAATTGAAAATCTCCTTGTAGATCAAGAACAATGGGTAGTGGTATGTCCAGGTACCATCTCGACAGGTATGTTGAGGGAATAATGGGAGAAACTCGACAGAAGGGCAAGGAGTATGATTTGACTTTGTCTTGCAGATTTGGTACTGCTGAATGTCTCAGGTGAATATTTGACCAAGAAAATATGGGACAAGTTGGGGAGCTTGTACTAGTTCAAATCCATAGTAAATAAGTTGTTACTTAGGAAGAAGCTATATCTCATGAGGATGAGTGAGGGAAGTTCGGTGACTGATCATTTAAATGTGTTTAATACTATTATAAGCCACTTATATTCTATGGATATTAAAATAATCGAGGAGGAGAAATGTGTTAGCCTGTTATGTTCTTTGCCAGACTCCTAGGATAACTTAGTCGTGGATATAGGGAGTAATTCAACCACATTAGCGTTAGAATACATGGTTGCATCTCTACTGTAAGAAGAAAGGAGAAGGAAGAACATGGAAGGATCAACCAAAGATGCATTAGTGGTGAGAGGTCGATCGATTGACATAGATAAAAGAAAATTCTCTGGTAGAAATTCTAAGTCGAAGGGTAGATCTAAATCCCTGCTTCAGTCAACAACAAGAAGATGTTGGAAATATGGGAATTACGAAAGGGACTATAAGTCGAAGTCAAAAAAATCCAATACATGATCCGATGAGAAGCAGTCAATTGAGAGAAAGATGAATCTAGATAAGGGAGGCGATGTGTACCTAGTGTTGATCAGTACAGAGTTGGATCAAGATGTTTGGTTGATCGAATCAAGAGAATCCTATCATATGAAACCACATAGAGAATGGTTTTGTGAATATGAACGATATGAAGGAGGATATGTTTTCTTGGGGCATGAATCGACAACCAAAATTTTCGGACGAGGAAGAGTTTGACTAACTCTACAGGATGGGAGGAGTAGAACCCTTTCAAGTGTGCTACACATTCTGAGTTTGGAAAGAAACCTAATATCTCTCAGTAAGATGAGTGATGCATGGGTGCACACTATATTTCATAAGGTTACGTGCAATATGGTCAAAGGTGCTATGGTATTAATGAAAGGAGTTCATATTGGAACCCTACATAAGTTATTAAGGAATGTCGACTCGACTGGATGCAACAAAATCTCTTTTTCTGAAGTTGACTTGACTTCAACTCGACTCGTCTTGATTGGGCCGAGTCGATTCAACCCGACTCGACAAGTCCTCATCAAAATAACCTGACCATGCTATGGCACGAGAGCATCGAACATATTGGAGAAAAAGGACTTTGAGCTATGCATAACAAAGTTATGGTCAAATTTTTTCATGAATGTAATTTATAAGTCGAATTTTGTGAACATTGTATATATGGAAAAGAAATTCAGGATAGGTTCCCATCTAGAGAGGCAAGGGCACAGGGGATTTTAGAACTGGTTCATAGTTATGTGTTTTGCCCTGTTTCAGTGCCTTCACTTTGTGGATCCTTGTATTATGTCTCCTTCATAGATGAATTTTCCAGGAAGACATGGATATATTTCCTAAGGAAGAAGACAAATGTTTTCGAGAAATTCAAAGAGTTTAAATATCTTGTATAAAACTAGACAAATAAGAAGATTAAGGTGCTAAGAACTGACAACGATGGTAAATTCTATGGAAAGGAATTTGATGAGTTCTGGAAGTAGTGTGGCATAGCACTCCAAAATACCACACCATATGCCCCACAACAAAATGGAGTTGCTGAGAGAATGAAAAGAACATTAATGGACAAGGCAAGGAGCATGATCAGTGGTGCTAGGCTCGCATAAGAATTCCGGGCAGAGGCAATCAACACTGCAAAATATCTAGTGAATATGTATCCTTCGTCGGAGCTAGTCGATATGATTCCACATCAGGTACGGTCTAGTAAGAAGTCTTTAGTTTCACATCTAAAAATATTTGGTTGTGATGCATTTGTGAATGTTGCTAAGGAAGAGAGGAACAAGTTGGAAAATAAGACATTCAAGTGTATTTTCATTGAATACAAAGAAGGAATGAAAGGATATAAGCTCTAGGATCCTGCATCAAGGAAAATAGTGTACGGTCAAGATGTGGTCTTCATATAATTTGGAAGGAAGTCCGAGTCTTAAGTGATGGTTCAAACAAAGAATAATCTAGAGAAGGTGTAGTTTGAAATGAGGAATGAAGAAGCTGATTCAAATGAGTTGACTAAATCAGATGAAGAGGTGGAACAACCAACTCCGATTGTAAGGAGGTCAGAATGAGTAAGAAAACCAGTCAAAAGGTATATTCCACCCAAATTTCATTCTGCATTTGTGTTAACTGCCAATGACGAAGAACCCAAGTAGGTCAAAGAGGCAGTCGACTCAGTCGAGGGAAACTTTGGAAGGAAGCCATGGTCGAAGAGATGGAATCCTTGCATAAAAATGAGACATGGGATTTAATTTAACTACTTACTAGAAGAAATCCCATTGGTAGCAAGTGGGTATTCAAGAAGAAAATGAATGTTGCAGGACAAATCGAGAAATTCAAATATTGAATGGTAGTGAAAGGATATTCCCAAATCGAAGGAGTCAAATTCGGTAAGATTTTTTCCCTTGTTGCAAAATTAACTTCCACTAGAGTACTGATGTCTCTGGCTGCAACATTTGACATGGAAATGGAACAAATGGATGTAAAGACAATGTTCCTACACAGGGACTTGGAAGAAGAGATATACATGAAACAACCTAAAGGATTTGTAGCAAGGGGTAAAAAAGATTTGGTGTGCAAATTGAAAAGATCCCTTTATGGGCTAAAGAAATCACCAAGGATGTGGTACTAATGGTGTTATAGGTGTTAAGAGAACACCAAATGTACGCCAATTTTAGCAAGTGTGATTTCTATTAAAAATAAATCTAGTACCTAGGCCATGTAACCTCAACTGAAGGAGTGGCAGTAGACCCCCAAAAGATCAAAGAAATCATGGATTGGCCTATCCCTAGAAATGCTATAGAAGTGAGATCCTTCATGGGATTGGATGGATATTACAGGATGTTCATAAAGGGATTTTCCAAAATGAGGAATCCTATTACTTCATTGAAAAGAAAAGGAAATAAATTCATCTGGTCATTAGAGTGTGAAGATAGCTTTTAACAGCTAAAGCATCTATTAACTAATGCACATGTTCTAAGGATTGTGAATCCAAATAAATATTTCTTGGTCTGTACATATGCTTTCAAAGAAGGACTCGGTGGAGTTATGATGAAAGAAGGGTAAGTGATTTGTTATGAGTCATGAAAATTAAATAAACATGAGCATCGGTGTGTTACCCATGATCTAGAGCTTGTAGCGATTGTGCATGTATTGAAGATGTGGAGGCACTACTGGATCAGAAGGAGATTTATCCTAATGAGAGACCATTGTGGTCTGAAGTATTTATGTGATCAACCGAGGTTGAATTCTAGACGAGTTATATGGATGGTGCTGATCAGTGAGTTTTATTTCAAAATCAAACACATACAAGGAAAAGAGAACAAAGTGGAAGACATGGTCAGCTAAAGTGTTCATACATTACACTTAGAGGAAAAACGTGTAGGAGAGTTTGACATTCAATAGAGTATTAAATCCCTATTGTAGGAAGATGAGTTCTTCAATCAAGTAAAATAAAGGTTACGATAGGAACCTAGGGAAAATAATCATGAAGGATATTAGCTTGGGGCTGATAGCCTACTATTGTATAACAATTGGTTGTACATGCCTAATTTAACGTATTTGAGGTGCTTGATTATGGACGAGTTGAGACCATATGTAGGTCACCCTGGTTACCAGAAAATGAAGACAACTGTCATACAACTGTATTATTGGTCCGGAATGAAGCTAGACATTTCTCAATACATTATGAAGTGTTTAGAGTGCCAACAAGTGAAAGTTGAACATAGACACCCTGTTGGACTATTGCAGCCCTTACAAATTCCAGAGTGGAAATGGGAAGTGATTTGCATGGATTTTATCATAGGTCTACCTAAGAAAACCAAACAATATGATGAAATCATGGTTGCAGTGGATAAGTTAAGTAGGGAAACTCATTTTATTCCTACAAAATCTACTTTCAAAGCTATAGATGTTGCCAATGTTTTTATGAAATAAATTTTTAGATTGCACAGTTTTCCCAAAACCATATTCTCGGACAGGGATGCTAAATTCACCTCAAAATTATGGAAAAGCTTGTTTACAGGCTTGGAAACACAATTGACATTTAGCATGGCCTACCATCCTCAAACAAATGGTCAGAATGAAAGAGTGAACATAGTTTTAGAAGACATGTTAGGGATGCATGTTATGCACCAACCCAAGCAGTGGGAAGAATATCTACCAATGGTAGAATTCGTGTATAACAATGGTTATAAAAAATCATTGAAGATGATCCTGTTTGATGTTTTGTATGACATGAAGTGTAGAGTTCTGATCAGTTGGGATAGTCCAGTGGAAAAAATCACACTTGGACCATAATTGCTGAAGGAGATGAAGAAAAATATGGTCAAGATAAGGCAAAACTTGAAGGTTTCTCATGATAGAAAAAAGAGCTATGTTTAAAGAAAGAGAACCCATAGAGAATTTAAAGTGGAGACCATGTGTACCTCTGAGTGAAACCCAAAAGAAGTTCCTTGAAAATGGGGATGTGTGCTAAGTTGGCCCCCCTATATTGTGGACTATTTGAAATCCTAGAGAGAATAGGATCAATAGCATATAGACTTGATTTAACACCTATAGTTAGAGCTCATAATGTATTCTATGTGTCTTTGTTAAAGAAATATGTAGAAACTATGGTCAAGATAAGGCAAAACTTGAAGGTTTCTCATTATAGACAAAAGAGCTATGTTGATAGCAAGAGAACCCATATAGAATTCAAAGTGGGGGACCATGTGTACCTCCGAGTGAAACCCAAAAGAAGTTCCCTGAAAAATGGGGATGTGTGCTAAGTTGCCCCCCCTATATTGTGGACTGTTTGAAATCCTAGAGAGAATAGGACCAATAGCATACATACTTGCTTTACCACCTATAATTACAGCTCATACTTTATTCCATGTTTCTTTGTTAAATAAATATGTACATGATTCTAATCATGTTATTGATTGGACTATAATACATGTGGAACTAGAAGGAGAATTCCATCTCGAACCCCAATGCATCTTGGACATGAAAGAGACAATGCTCTGAAACCGATCCATCATGTAGTTCAAGGTGAAATGGAAGAAATTTGGAGCCGATGAAGCTACATGGGAGATGGAAGATGCCATGAGATTGGAATACACATTTTTATTTACTATATAATTGTATAGACATGATTTTTTAAACACCGAGGACAATCGTTCTTCAAGGGGGAGGGGAATGTAACACCTCATTTCCCCCCAAGACTATAATTATGTTAAGATTTCATAATTTATGTTACGAAACATGTCACTATGTTTGATTTAATAAAAACACCAAACCACTGATTGAGAAGGACATCCTTGACTATACTGGCCATGATACACCAGAGGAAATTGACAAAGCAGGGATTGATTAAATGGTTGAGTATATTGGAAGCTGAGATGCATTAGTGAGGAAAGAATGAAGCTTGTTTAACAAGCTTACTTATGCTTGCTAAGAATAACTTCACAGCTTTAGCGTACCTGATCTGTGCAGAGCCATGTGACCAATAAAAGAAATCGCAAGGGTGGTTGGAAAAATTAATCACTGTTGGTAGTTGGCCCCTTGAAGAAGGCAAGGGACAATTAAAAGACCTGACAAAAAGAATCTTTGGATCTGCATCTTCATAATGAAAACCACAGACTATAAGTAGCATTTGTAGGAAGCCATGATGGTCCTGAGAGGACCGAAAGGAATAAGGAAAAGGAAAGATGGAAAAACACTATGAAGGATGAAAGAGAACAAGAACACAAAGGAAAATAAAATAAGAGAATGCACGTAGGGATGCACATGTAGACGACATAGTGGACCATACAACATACAGAGCATGCGAGTGATGAAACTTATGGGATGAGAAACACTCACAACGAAGATATTCAAGAATATTGATCGAAGAGAGATAAAAGGAAGAACTTTCCTTGAGGAAAAGAGTAAGCTTGTCTAAGCTACTGATGATCACCCTGAATAGGGAAGGTGTTAGAGAAACAATTTCCTCACCCTATGAAATCTTGCAGAGAGGGCCTTATTCCATTTCCCCATGCAGACTTATCTTCCCTGATTACAATATCCAGAGACAAAAATAAATATTTTTCCACTTGTACGCATCTTGCACACTATACAACAAGCGTATACGCAGGCTGCTCCAATATAGCCCGTGTACATCGGGATTTGTGCCAGAAAATGAAAATTAAATGTTGGGTTTCCATGTCACGAAAGGAGATCTCTGATCCTTATCCTTCCATATACTGGAAATGTTCTGACTCGATCCTTTAGTTCCATTTTGAAGGCTATAAATGGGCCAATTCCGAGCTATGGAAAAGGAGAAATAATTCAACTTTGAGAGCAAAGTTACTCTGGAGAAATTATTTACTTCATATTGAGTCCGCATCCCTTTGTCCTTCAAGTCTAAACACAGTGTTCAACCCCCAAGCTCTTCCCTTATTGATTGAGAACCTCATTGTTTCTCTCTTATGAGATTTCCTTTGGTAGAGGATTGAAGTGGTGGAGGCCCAGCTGGAAGGAACTTAGTTTCTCGGTTCTGAACCGTGCCGACACGAAAGTTTGTAATATTTTCACTTCTGCTGATCATTTATTAATAGAAATACTCCTTTCCCTCCCAATTGATATCTTGCAAATATATGAGTTATTATCCATGGGCATATTTGTTATGCATATTGATGGATTATGCTATCTAATGTGCTAACCTTTTATACTATCACGATATGCTTTCTTTTCTTATTTTTTGAGAACTTGTTGCAAGTATATAAATTTGGGTCAAAGTGCACAATGATGGACTTCATCGAACATGTGGATGAGGTATGCCCCTTTCTTATCTCGGTTGCATATTGGTTTATATAGCATGTATTTGGAATGGAGTTGATTTCTGCAGTCATTTTCGTCTATTGTGGTTCACCCTAGCCATAGAGATATTTTCCTCGTAACAGAATTGGTGACCATACTGGGGATTGAATATTCTTTCTTAGTGTTTGAAGTACTTTTCTCCTTAGATTGCTCTCGTTTCTATTGTGGTTCTTGTCGTATCATTGCTTCGAAGTTCCTGTTCACTCTGGGTTTGAGTTTTCATCCTTTCTCTCTTCCTTGGCCTTGTTTTAAATCATATACATGCCTTTTGCCTTGACAATCTTGTATACACACGGGCTGTCTCATTGCAAGCTGCGTATATACACACGGGCTGTCTCATTGCAAGCTGCGTATATACGGGCTATATAAACACGAGCTGCCTTGCCTTTTTGCCCAATATGGTGTTTGATGGGTGGGATTTGATGCTTGTTGAGCCTTCTTGGGTCTCTGTAGTGTCTGTTAAGTGCTCGTGGGATGACAAGAAACCCTCTTTTGGTTGAATTTCTAGGTGAAGTCTTTCTCTTCATCTTTTCATTTTTTATTGTAGTTGCACATTGGACTGGGTGTTTTGCTGCTTGGTATCCTGCTTGAGTTATCTCTTTTTACACACAGTAGGGTTATATATCAAGTTACTTTTTAGTCCATGCATTTTTAGTTTTGTTATATTGAAAATACAAAAAAAATAGGCATTTTGCATTGCTTGGCATTTTTTTATCTTTTGAGTCCTTATCATTAGCTTAGTGCATATAGTGAAAGATTGCATTTTTACTTCAAAATTGCAGAAGTTGAATTTGAAAATTGCATTGGTTTTTAGAAGCATATCATTCATTGAAAGTTAAAGTTAGGACTTTGCATTATTTTCATATTTACTTTTATTGCAGAGTCATAACACCATGAGTTTCACTACCATACATTTTTTAGTAATCACGGCCATTAAAATAAACGCTATAATTTAAAATTGATTAGTCACAATTTTATTTTCTAGGGTGCACAAACTAGATTAGGATTTAGTGCCTTGGAATAAGATTTTGAGAGTAAACTTTTCCAAGGAAATTAAATCAACATATGTGTCTGAGTCATGGAGTGGAGAAATCCATTGTATAATTGGTAAAATCAGGAGGCTCCGCTCACACTAGAGTTAATCACGAGGTCGTGTGAAGTTGGTTGAAGGGATATCCCCCCAATACCTTCCTAGCGTCAGAGATATTTCTGGGGATCTATTTGTATCTGGGGATCTTGCTAGTGCCTTTACCTCTATGATAGGTAGTGCTTTCAAGGTTTCAGGCTTTGTTGCCCTGCCCATACAGTGGACCTAACTTACGACTGCTCGCCTGTGCATCAGTTATACATTGGTTTATTAGTTTCTTGACTTAGGTGTCTTATAGGTTACTTGCAGGGGTTATTTTGTAGGTACCCTAGGTTAGATAAGGGTCGGAAAACACACAACCTTTATGGAGGATTACCTCTCTAGGGGGATTTGACCGACTAGTTGTTAAGCCCACGAGGGACCTTATAATTGATTCTGTTACCTCTGATATTTAGCAGATATTTAGCAGGGAGTCTCAGGCCCCTCTTGGGAAAGACATACCTTCTTTAGGGAGGGAGGCCACTCAACCACTTTACCCATTATCATGTTGGGTATGTGTTATATTCTTTGCATGTGGGTGTGTGGGCATGTCAGATTCGACAATTGCGTCTAACGATCCCTCGTAGTAGTGCTATGTTTGTTTCATGTGCGTCAGGCACTTTCCTAAGGGGTTCCCAGGGGGGCCAGGTATGCACCCCCTGGTTACGCGCAGTGCCCCAATTTTGTTTTTGGGCGGTTTTTGTTATTTTTAGCAGATTTTGCTATTTTTAGCGGTTTACTAAAAATAATCTCGGTTTTAGGGATTAGGGTTTTGGTATCTATGGAATACCTAAAAACATTGTATATATTGTATAGTGAATGGTGGCCAACTATATCCCATGCCTCATTCTTATCCAAGGCATCCATTTCTTCAACCATGGCCTTCTTCCAGAGTTTATTATCCTCTGAATTCACTTCTTCCCTGACAGTTCTGGGATCATCATCAGTAATAGATAAAGCAAAATTGGAACGAAAAATCAGGTGGACTATA
>SNQJ01S0163423.1:21345-32454 GCA_010110895.2 Picea sitchensis | reverse complement strand
TGAAGGGGGATTTTCCTTGTTGAAATTTTGGTATGCTCGTTTAACCATAGACAATGTCACATCATTGTCACCCAACCATAGGCATTCACATATGCCACCCCCGAGCACACTGACCTTTACTTAGATTAATTATGGCAAGCCTACTCCAGAACCAACAGATAAACCCTAGTTGCTAACTGCAACAATAACTCAAGACAAGTAGAGCGCTCTTTCTCCAAGGGTAGCGCACAAGAGAGAGAGTCTCCATATCCACAGAACAAGTACCATACGCAACTGCAACAACAACAACTTTAGTTACACTAGTCTCTCAGATTTGCTCCATACTTAGAAAGAATATCACCAAGAGAATCACCAAGAGAATCACTTGATAGCGCTAGAGAGAGACCAAGATCAAGAGATGACCATACACCCTTATTCCTCCTTGCAGTTGTAGTTGTAGCTGCAACTGTAGCTCTCCACAAGACTTGCGCTCTGACTAGGTGTACAAATGAGTTAAAACATCCTCTATTTATATTAATTTGTCTAGTGACTTTTCTGGTTGGGTCGACCTAACTTTCTGGTAATTATATTTTTTGTTTATCTTTTTCCCGTGGAGCCGACTTGTATTTCTGGAAGATAATATTCTGATATTATTATTCTGCTAGGCCGACTTGTCTTCTAGGGTTTCCACACATGTTTAATGGTTCACTTGCTTCCAGAATATTCTATTCTAAGTCATAGGTTACATGTGGAGGTTAATACCTCGCGCAACTACCAAAACATCGACACTCCCTCTTAGCTAGGGAGGTATTATCTAAGATGTTCTTCATGTAGTGGTCTCAAACACATCCATCCATCTCACATGGCATGAGAAAGACTCACATGGTCTTGTAGACCAATCTACGGGTAGCATCACCATAGCCACACAGGCTATCATATGATCAAACAGATCATGTAACAAGTATCACCATCATAGCTGCACATTAGCCATCTAGTTGGCAAACACCTCCAACACTATTGGTTGGCCCTCCAACTAGTAACCTTCGATGCTACTGATCTACACTACAGGTCGACATCTAGTTCATACTGAACTAGTAACTCGTCATTTCACACGGAATCTGACTCAAAAATTTAACACTCCCTCTTAATGAGGAAGGTATTCCTCTTGGCACGATCATAATCATTGCTTCTGCACTTCTGCACACCTTGGTCATTGTCTTGTTGTCAATCACAGATCTATATGTCATAGGAAGTTTTGCACTTTCACTGGAGTAGTGTACCATCCTTCGTTGGAGTAGCATACCAACCTGTGCTGGGGTAATATACCAGCTTGTGTTGGAGTAGCATACCAACCTACGCTGTGGAGCATACCAGCTTGCGTTGGAGTACCAACCTATGCTGGGGTAGCATACTATCCTGCGTTGGAGTACCAACATGCACTGGGGTAGCATACCAGCCTACGTTGGAGTACCAGCCTGCGTTGGAGTACCAACCTGTGCTGGGGTAGAATACTAACCTGTGTTAGATTACCAACCTGCGCTGGGGTAGCATACCAGCTTGCGTTGGAGTATCAACCTGCGTTGGGGTAGCATACCAACTTGCGTTGGAGTACCAACCTGCGCTGGAGTAGCTCCCACTACTGGGGATCTCATCACTTCCTTCTACCGGGGAACACATCACTTCTCACTACTGGAGAAAAAACATTTGGACCACTCCAAGCTTGTCCTTGACAGAGGCTTGGTCAACATATCTGCTACATGTTCGTCAGTAGCAATATACTGGAGCAAGTGTCTCGTCATAGTCTTCTCCCTCTTGCTGGGAGAATCCTCTAGACACAAATCAAGCTTTGTACATCTCTAGGCTATTTATCTGCAACATGCTTGATCTTGTAGATCAACTTGGAAGTCACCACTTACTTCCCTTCTGGTCTCGTAATTAAGGAAAATAATGTCTCCCAATCCTTTTGACTGGCTTCCTCCTCGGTCACTGTAGCAAAGTTTACTGAAGCAATGGAATCTTCCCATAAGATCTCACATCTCCTTGAAGCCTCTGCAGCTTCGATCTATCCTTCTCAACCCATGGCATCTGTCTATCAGTTCTGGAAGACGTCTCTCTCTTCCATCTGAATCTGAAAGTCTCTGAGTCTCCATTCTCCCTCTGAAGCTTGACTCCCTCTGAGTGTGTATAATCTTCGGAGCCATTTGCTCCTCATGTATGGCTCATCAATGTTGCATCTTGCAAAGTTTCATGGGACCATGCTGGTCTCTTCTTGGTTACTGCAACGCTTCTGGGTAGGCCCTTCTGGCTCTACTAACTCTTCCTGATGATCTGAAGAGTGATCAATTGCACTAGAGGGATTTGTTCGATCATCTTTGGAGCCTTCTGCTCCTTACAATCAATCTCCATATGAGATACTATGTATCTTGCAAAAATACCCTTCTTCGTCTTCTTCTTCTTTGGTACATGGATGTATACGGTCGCGTACACAACTTCTTATCTGGATAGTCTGCTCCATGTCTCAAACTAGAGACCATCTAATATGTTGTCTCCTGTAATCGTCACTATAACTTCCCTCAGAGTTATCACATGTGACTTGCCCGGAACAAGGACAACAAAGGGAATACAATAGACAAGAATAATACTCTTATAATAATAAAATCAAGAACGAGAACAATTAATCACAATAGCTCCTTCTCAGAGCTATTGCTTGTGACCTACTTGGAACAAGAACCAAAATAAAAATACAATAATAAGAAATATGAACAACACTCTTCTAGTGTTGTGATCAATCATTCCTCCATGGTAACCTGCCCGGAATAAGAAAACAAGAACAAAAAGTATAGTAGCATTTTCGTAAGAACATATCTATGTCAACAAGAATAAAAAAAAACAATCTCATGGTAATCATCATATTATTACCGAGGTGACCTGCTTGGAAGCAAAATAAGAAGTACCTCCTAGAGGAGATGTTAGTTCATCTTGCAAGCATTTATATCAATAGTACTAAGATACTGCTAAGTATTCATTGTATTTAGCAGTATTAAAACCTTTCAAGGATTGCTGTCACAACTAGTAATGTGACAATTATCAAACTTGATATGTGCAAATTTGAAACTTATTAATTTAATCAAACCTGGAACCTGGAGTCTTATCTTCAAGAACTAGTGTTGTTGATTTTTTTTCGAGTCTCCTTCACTCAAGATGACAAGTATTCTCTTCAACCTGTCCCCTGTACTTAAGACAATATGCTTTCTAGACATAAATACGAGTTAGAGGATATAGTGCAAATAAACTCTAAAGTCTCAACCTTAATCAATCTAATACTTTGAGTAAAGTTAGTTTCTAACTTTAACTTTGAACAGAGGTTAGTATGATAATCATAACTTCAATAGATCAAAATACAACTAGATGTTCATAAGGTCACAATAATTGCATAACAGCTAGAGGCATATGAAAACAATCAAACCCGAAGTGCGTTGTTCCTCTGAATGTGCTGGATCTGAGATCCCTTCTACAATCACACTCAAAATAGTGATATAGTTTAAACATATATAAGTACATACCTTCGACAACAACGACAGGCAACGAAAAACAGTGGCACCATCTGGTAGCAGCAACAAGCAATGATGAACCCTAAAACTTGAAAGTGCTATAACTTGCAATCTAAAGATAACTGGAGATGCGTTAGGGTAAGGCGCACTAGAACAACCAAATATTAGGCCCAACGTTTCACATAAACTTTACTGCAACTGGTACTGCAACTGATGCTGCAACTGGCACTATAATTGGTGGTGCAACTGGCACTGCAACTAGTGTTGCAACTGACACTGCAAACCTAGGGTTTTTATGAGGAAACCTTAATATCTCAACTTCACAAATTTGCAGATCTGATCCAAGGAAGAGATGCGCTCTACTTAGACTACCTTCTTAGTGAGTTCAGTAAGTGCTCAACGAGATTGGCAATGGGGGAAACTGAGGATCTTCCTTCCAGCAGTTAAATTGTTACGAAGGAAACCAACTCTGAAACCCTGTTGAAATTTTCTTATGCTCATTTAACCATAGACAATGTCACATCATTGTCACTCAACCATAGACATTCACATATGCCACCCCCGAGCATACTAACCTTTACGTAGAATAATTCTGACAAGCTTACTCCAGAACCAACAGATAAACCCTAGTTGCTAATTGCAACAATAACTCAAGACAAGTAGAGCACCTCTTCTCCAAGGGTAGCACACAAGAGAGAGAGTCTCCATATCCACATAACAAGTACCATACACAACTACAACAACAACAACTATAGTTACACTACTCTCTCAGACTTGCGCCATACTTAGAAAGAATATCACCAAGATAATCACCAAGAGAATCACTTGATAGCGTTAGAGAGAGGCCAAGACCAAGAGATGACCATACACCCTTATTCCTCCTTGCAATTGCAGCTGCAACTATAGCTCTCCACAGGACTTGTGCCCTGAATGGGTGTACAAATGAGCTAAAACGTCCTCTATTTATATTAATCTATCCAATGACTTTTCTGGTTGGGCCAACCAAACTTTCTAGTAATTATATTTTTTGTTTATCTTTTTCCTGTGGAGTCGACTTGTATTTTTGGAAGATAATATTCTAATATTATTGTTCTGCTAGGTCGACTTGTCTTCTAGGGTTTCCACACATATGTTTAATGGTTCACTTGCTTCCATAATTTTCTATTCTAAGTCATAGGTTACACGTGGAGGTTAATACCTCCCATAACTACCAAAACATCAACATTCCTGAAGTCTCCTTAGGTGTTTTGATGAAGATCAATAAATGTCTTTGACTCAGGGGTTGAGCATGGTTAAGATGGAAGATGGAAATGCAAAGATGGTTGTTGCTCATATTGTTATGGATGAATGCTTTGTGCTTATAATAGATCCAAGGACAAACATAGACAGAGTTTCACATGTTATGTTTACCTGTTGGTGAGTTCTTTATTAAAAAGTATCTCTAACACTGTGCCTACTGGTAATCTATAGGATATTGATATCAATGGTTCCCATTCATCATCTTAGGATCACAAGCTCAGAACTTATGCTTACCGATAAGCTACATTATAGCATTGTAACATTGATACTATCATTGATCATACTGCAATGTAATAATAAAATAGTCATCTAGAAGTACCACTTCCTCATATTTGGTAGTTAGACAATGCCTAGCATTAGTCTCACATGCCACTTTTATTTCACTCATCTTAGTAAAGGTGCCATGAAAACATACAAGCCTATTAGACATATTAGTGGGTGGAAATACATATTTTATGCTTCTTGCACTCATACTTTGCTTGAGGATGCAACAACATTTCTTGACTAGGCTGTAATATTTGGTTCCATCCTTTCATAACATGTGCTTGCTTAGCTTAATGTTTCTCTTTGTTTGTCTTTATCTAATGAAATTGATTTTTTATAGGTCAAATTTCAATCGATTGAACTATAAAGGATTTTACACTGTGGTATTGTAAAAAGATGATGAATTTATTTATGTTGCATCAATCAGGTATCCGGGTTGGCTACAATTTGAAGGTTTAATTGAATATTTTTGTGCTACTAGTTATGTTATATTCTGTGAACAAGATCATGTGCTTTGCTTCAAATATTCCTCTAATAAGAGTTGTTTTTGAAAGAGACATGGTAATGACTCTTTTGTGGCTAATCCGATACACATTTTATAGAGTTTATGGAAGATGCTTAACAAAAATGCCACTCATTGGAACTTGTCATCATTTTCGACCCCAAGGAATGTGTCTCCATCTGGTGAATGCAATTGAGCAGGTATGCTATAGTCATTTCTTAGAGGATACATGTATTATTCCTATGGCTAGAATGTTTTATTCTATAATTGAATTCAGTTATCTGATAACATAGCAAGAAATTTGCATTATCAAAAATTTGGAAAGTTCGCATAACACGTAACTGTAAATGCATATAACCCTTATCAATTTTTGTTAATTTTAGAGCTACTATTAAGTTCTTTTCAATTTACTAGACAATAATAGCATAAGCATGATCACTGAGAGAAACACAATCACAAGGTACACAACATTTTATCCCAGGAAACCCTCACGGGGGAGAAAACCCAACAAAAACTTTCTTAATATAGATTGCCAATACAATGCCAAGATAAAAGACCAAACACTAAAGAATATCCAAGACTGAACAATGCACCTCTCTCTTCTCCTTCTTCTAACTTGAGCTTCCTTCAAACTTGCACACTAGATGAGTGACGTAAGTGAGTTAATGAATGAGGCACTAGCCTCTCTTATTTATACTAGCTGAGGAGCGCTAGGGTTGTGTCTCTTCATTAGGCATGGCCGACTTCTTCAACTAGTGGTTAAAACCACTTTAATTAGCCCTTGGGGCCGACTTCTCAATTATCATCATATAAACATGGTTTGACCAATCCACAATAGGGGAATTGGTCATACATAAGTCCCGACATGATCAATCCACAAAATGGGATTGATCTATTTAATAATAACTCCATTACAATTAGAATATACTTCACAATTACAATATTTCAACACTCCCCCTTAACAAGAAGGGTATTCTACAACATCATTAGGAGAGAGAGAGGGCAACGACATCATCGACATCTGGAACAATGACATCATCTTTCTCATCATGAGTTTTTCTCATCATCAATAACATCATCTTTCATAGCATGGAGTTGGAGTAACATCATCATCATCTGCATCAACATCAATTAGCATAACGCTAAGGCAACAACATCAACACCATCATTAATAGCATGAGGTTAGTATAACATCATCATCAACAACACAAGGCTGATACATCATCATCAACAACAGTACGAGGCTGAAACAACAACATCATCAACAACACGAGGCTGGAACAACAACATCATCAATAACACGAGGCTAAAGCAACAACATCATCAACAACACGACGCTGGAGCAATAACATCATCAACACGAATCTGAGATAACATCATCATCATCATATAACAACAGAATGAGGCAGGTGCAACAACAACATTTTGTGGTACTCTGACAGACCTTAGGGATCTGCCCATGAATCATAATATTCCCTAGGATATAAAATCCTAACGGAGCTACCACGTGGTACTCTGACAGACCATCCTTACCGGACCTTTGGGATCTGCCCAGGAATAATACGATTCCCTAGGATATAAAATCCTAGCGAAGCTACCACTGCTGACCACCACTGGCATATACATGCACAGTGTTGACGATTGAAAATGTCAACGTAATTTCACCCGCAAAGTGTTGCTAAAGCCTATTATTATATAAGACTAAATAATGCTAGTAGGTGGGACCCCCTTTAACTTTTGAAAATCAGGTCTGATCATTTTCAATGTTACGATGATGTGCTACAAAGTTTTACTTGGTTGTTGAAAATATGGTTGTCATTGATATCAGTTAAGCATTGAGATGTCGTTCCTTCATGATACTACAACTTGCTATTCATTTATGACATTTGTTCTTCTTGCACATGTACAACAAAAATATTAGTAAAAATTGCAGAAGGGCATTTTGAGGAAAAGTAAAAACTGTATCTAAGAAAAAAAGGGAAAAAAAACCTAGCTCTGCGATACTATATAAATGAAATACTTGTTGATAGTGGTTAAGTCCTAACTAACAAGAAAATGACATTTAAAAAAAAATGTTAATTTTTACATACAAATCGTGGAAGTTTGGTGGCGCATTCTTGGCAAATGATAATACATGGGTTATGCGTTGATTGATGCAATCGGTAGTCGATATGCATATGTTATAAACCTTGGTGGCTTATGGAAGTAATGACTTTGCAATTTTTTATGGTGGTTGTGCTATTGGTGATGATTCTGTTGTATAGTGGTCAAGCGATTCATTTGAATTATAGCATGGGTGGCGCATGTGGCAAGGTAACGACACAAATGGTTGAGTGTGGAGTTTGGATTATGCTATGGTTTAATGAGTTGATACTCTCGATGCATTGGTTGATTAATGGTGTTAATGAAGGCTCGTTGGCATGTACTATGGAGTAAATGTGATATGGGTGGAGGCGACATGCATTTACTGCACGCCACCTTTACCCTTCCCGTTGGCCGCCACTCTCATTGGACTATTGTTTGATCTGGCTGTCGTGCTCATGCTCCGGATTTTCAGCAGGGTGAAACTGCTCGACTGCTTCTTGTCTTAAGGTTTTCGATTGATAGTTATGTCTCTTTTGGCCATTCTTGACTTCACTCTGGTTATGAAATGTTTTTGGCTCAGTTGGATGGGTTTGTGTTGTCCTGAGTGTTGCAATTGTGTGGTTTCGGCTTTGAATGGAAAATCAATGGTTCTGCGTAAAATTGTTGTGAGTTTATCATAGTTGTTGGTCTTCTTGGTTGATAGTTTTGTTACCACTGCGTTTTGTCAAGGGTTTTTCTTTAAAATGCTGACTGGACGATTGTCTTCATGGTTCCTGGGTTTAATTAGAACCCTGTTCAACTCTGTCAAGGAAATGCCTCCTGTTCATAAGCATCGTGGTCTTCCTTGAGTGCGTGCCTTTAGCCCCGAAGTTCCACCATAGTTAGTGCCCCCTCCCTCCTGCGATGGCTACTGTGCAAACCCTTAAACCCTCCAAATTGGAGCTGCATAAGAAGTCTGTCGAGCATGCTAAATTATTGTGGCCTGTTACTTCAAATGCGGGCTCACCCGTTATTCGTATAGTAGTCGTGTTAGTATGGCTTTTGGCCAATACCTCTGTGGAAATGCCGTGAGCCTCGCATTGCCAATTGCACTTCTAAAAGGTTCACAGGCGCAGCCTGTGGTCAAAAATCTGTTTTTTTTTTTTTATGAAAGGGCCTCCGTCTTTTCGTTTTGGTTCGTGAGTATACATCGTTATTGCGCTTGTTTGGTCGACTGTTTCCCTTACCACGGTGCCGAATTGTTGGTTATTATACAACCGTTAGAGGGGTGCTTATGATGTTTGGATAATGGTTGGCATTGGTCATAGGGGTTTGGTGTTGTTCACACATGTCGCGTCTCGTAGATGATTTTTTTTGAGAATTAGAAGATTAGATTGGATATTTCCACTGCATCTTTTGTCGTTGGAAGAATACACTTGAATGTGTGCGGCCTGGTCACTCACAAGCGACTTAACAAATAACTCAGAACGAGGTTTTTGAGTTATATCATGGTCATATATTGCTGTGTGGTTATGGAAATTATTACATTATGAAATTCTCTCAGTTGTGCACCGCGTATAATATGGATGGCTTGTTTTGTATGCTCAGTAATACCCCCTGAATTCTAAGTGTGTTGTCTTTTTGCAAGTTGATCACTGTAGATGACAGTTGTGTGGGATGTTTGGCTCGGTTTTAAGTCGCACTGAGATACTTGTTTTACAGTGGCATGGTTACATGGTAGCCTGTGTCTAAATTATGACTATTGGTTATAGTCAATTGCCTTTCAGGCGTGGCATGTGAGGTCTTGATTATTTTGATCTTTCTACTGCATATATATGTATGGAAACGAATATCATTACAGATCTTGATTGGCCCTATTCACAGAAGTAGAGGCTTCATTATTATTTTTTGGAAACAATACTTTCAAATATATACGTGGATTGGGGAAATGTATGGCAATGGTGGATGTTATTGGTTACAGATTGAGCGTTGTTGTTGATTGTTATAACATACATAATGTACGAATAAAAGGAACATAACCTCTTACAAACTGTGTGAAGTACTTCTGTTTTGTAACGACATTGTGTTGGATGTTAATGGACAGTGAAATTAAACAAATACACAAGAATTATTACTCAGTCATCTGATTGTTGTTCGATGCATATTTTTTTTACTGCTAAATATGTTATGGATTGCTTGATTAATCTCATGAACGGTAAACATTTGTTTTCTCCCTCATTATCTCATTTTCCACTAATTATAAACCCCTCATATATCCCATATTCATTTTGTTCACCCCTTGTTTTGATATTGATCACAACTAAGGAAAATTCTGTGTCCGATTGGATAGAAGTGGCATAATTCTGTGTGGATTGCAGTGATGTTTATTGGTTTGCTTACAGTTGATTGTTTTTATCATTGAGCAGTGACCATATCTCTCCCCTTTCATTATATCATATTTTTGCTAATTACAAACCCCTCATGTTTCCCTGAACATTTTTTCCACCCCCTTGCTCATTCATTAACATTAGAGCAATTTGTATGGATTATATTGCATGCGCCTGATACATTCTAAGCCAAATCTATTTCGTATTTGTAAGGAGTTGTCATGCATGGTTATTTAAAAGACTATTTGCTAATTGTTAACATATGCAGGATGAGTTTTTAAAGTCGGGGAAGCCATGGCCGAGGAAACAGAGGTAGAGGTAATTGGAACCGAGGCTCAAGGAGGTCTAGGTTCTCAATACATTTTGATGCT
The DNA here is from genome assembly GCA_010110895.2 of Picea sitchensis. Taxonomy (NCBI): domain Eukaryota; kingdom Viridiplantae; phylum Streptophyta; class Pinopsida; order Pinales; family Pinaceae; genus Picea; species Picea sitchensis. The sequence goes on along the minus strand of SNQJ01S0163423.1, from coordinate 22,037 downwards.
GATTCTGAAGAGCTTGGCCAATTGTTCCATGCTAGGTTCTTTAATTGGATTGGACATGGAATAGGCCAACCGAGGCCGGAAAGGCCTCCCTTCCAAGCCCCTCAAGCCCCCGGTATACCTGTGCCTCCTCATGTCTCTTTACAGCCTGAAGTCCCGAGAAATGATGGGTGGCAGGAGATTGTTCACTCGGCAGTCTTCCAACACCGTGGCTGGCCAAAATTAACCTTGCCTGCTCCCCAACCTTTGAACCCCATTGCCCAAGCTACCCCTAACCACTCACCAGTGCAATCCTCCCATGCCAGCAAGAGATTGAAGACTGAAGCCCACCATGCATTTGATAAAGGAAAAACTGTTGCTGCCCCTTCATCACCCTCCGATGACTCTGACAAATCCGTGTCTTCACGGATGCATTTGAGGGATGATTGTTCCCACGTTATCAGTGAGATAAAGCCTAAAGGTTCTACCCAACTCAAGGCAATTTCAGGGAAATCAGGAGGTGACAACAACAACCAATGAAGGGTTGCTTCACAGACTGGAAAATATGGTTTTTAAATTTTATGTTATTTATTGTTTTATGACAGTGGACTCCATGGATTTTGGACAACTTGTTTTATTTTGAATATATGAGTATTAGTTTGAAATATTTTCAAGTTTATGAGCTAAAATTGTCAAAGGAAATATGTTTTGAAGGG
>SNQJ01S0163423.1:0-21335 GCA_010110895.2 Picea sitchensis | reverse complement strand
GCTCCGGATTTTCAGCAGGGTGAAACTGCTCGACTGCTTCTTGTCTTAAGGTTTTCGATTGATAGTTATGTCTCTTTTGGCCATTCTTGACTTCACTCTGGTTATGAAATGTTTTTGGCTCAGTTGTATGGGTTTGTGTTGTCCTGAGTGTTGCAATTGTGTGGTTTCAGCTTTGAATGGAAAATCAATGGTTCTGCGTAAAATTGTTGTGAGTTTATCATAGTTGTTGGTCTTCCTGGTTGATAGTTTTGGTACCACTGTGTTTTGTCAAGGGCTTTTCTTTAAAATGCTGACTGGACGATTGTCTTCATGGTTCCTGGGTTTAATTAGAACCCTGTTCAACTCTGTCAAGGAAATGCCTCCTGTTCACAAGCATCGTGGTCTTCCTTGAGTGCGTGCCTTTAGCCCCGAAGTTCCACCATAGTCAGTGCCCCCTCCCTCCTGCGATGGCTACTGTGCAAACCCTTAAACCCTCCAGATTGGAGCTGCATAAGAAGTCTGTCGAGCATGCTAAATTATTGTGGCCCGTTACTTCGAATGCGGGCTCACCCGTTATTCGTATAGTAGTCGTGTTAGTATGGCTTTTGGCCAATACCTCTGTGGAAATGCCGTGAGCCTCGCATTGCCAATTGCACTTCTAAAAGGTTCACAGGCGTAGCCTGTGGTCAAAAATCAGTTTTTTTTTTTGTTATGAAAGGGCCTCTGTCATTTCGTTTTGGTTCGTGAGTATACACCGTTATTACGCTTGTTTGGTCGACTGTTTCCCTTACCATGGTGCCGAATTTTTGGTTACTATACAACTGTTAGAGTGGTGCTTATGATGTTTGGATAATGGTTGGCATTGGTCACAGGGGTTTGGTGTTGTTCACACATGTCGCATCCTGTAGATGATTTTTTTGAGAATTAGAAGATTGGATTGGATATTTCCACTACGTCTTTTGTCGTTGGGAGAATACACTTGAATGTGCGCGGCCTGGTCACTCACAGGTGACTTAACAAATAGCTCAGAATGAGGTTTTTGAGTTATATCGTGGTCATATATTGCTGTGTGGTTATGGGAATTATTACATTGTGAAATTCTCTTAGTTGTACACCGAGTATAATATGGATGGCTTGTTTTGTATGCTCAGTAATACCCCCTGAATTCTAAGTGCATTGTATTTTTGCAAGTTGATCACTGTAGATGATAGTTGTGTGGGATGTTTGGTTCGGTTTTAAGTCGCACTGAGATACTTGTTTTACAGTGGCATGGTTACATGGTTTCAGAAATTTGCTCCTGCATAACTTGTGTCAAAATGATGAATGCTGGTTATAGTCATTTGCCTTTCAGGCGTGACATGTGAGGTCTTGATCATTTTGATCTTTCTACTGCATATATATGTATGGAAATGAATATCATTATAGATCTTGATTGGCCCTATTAACAAAAGTAGAGGCTTCATTAATTTTTTTTGGAAACACTACTTTCAAATATAGACGTGGATTGGGGAAATGTATGGCAATGGTGGATGTTATTGGTTATAGATTGAGTGCTGTTGCTGACTGTTGTAACATACATAATGTACGAATAAAAGGAACAAAACCTCTTACAAATTGTGTGAAGTACTTCTGTTTTATAATGACACTATGTTGGATATTAATGGACAATGAAATTAAACAAATACACATGAATTATTACTCAGTCATCTGATTGTTGGTCGATGCATATTTGTTTTACTGCAAAATATGTTATGGATTGCTTGATTAATCTCATGAACAATAAACATTTGTTTTCCTCCTCATTATCTCATTTTCTGCTAATTGTAAACCCCTCATATATCCCATATTCATTTTGTTCACCCCTTGTTCTGATATTGATCACAGTTAAGGAAAATTCTGTGTTAGATTGGATAGAAGTGGCATAATTCTGTGTGGATTGCAGTGATGTTTATTGGCTTGCTTACAATTGATTGTTGTTATCATTGAGTAGTGACCATATCTCTCCCCTTTCATTATATCATATTTTCGCTAATTACAAACCCCTCATGTATCCATGAACATTTTTTCCACCCCCTGCTCATTGATTAACATTAGAACAATTTGTATGGATTGGATTGCATGAGCCTGATACATTCTAAGCCAAATCTATTTTGTATTTGTAAGGAGTTGTCATGCATGGTTATTTAAAAGACTATTTTCTAATTGTTAACATATGCAGGATGAGTTTTTAAAGTCGGGGAAGCCATGGCCGAGGAAATAGAGCTAGAGGTAACTGGAATCGAGGCCCGAGGAGGCCTAGGTTCTCAATACATTTTGATGCCGATTCTGAAGAGCTTGGCCAATTGTTCCATGCTGGGTTCTTTAATTGGATTGGACAGGGAATATACCAATTGAGGCCTGAAGGAACTTCCTTCCAAGCCCCTCAAGCCCTCGGTATACTTGTGCCTCCTCATGTTTCTTTACAACCTGAATTCTCGGGAAATGATGGGTGGCAGGAGATTGTTCACCCGACAGTCTCCCAACACCGTGGTTGGCCAAACTTAACCTTGCCTGCTCCCCCACCTTTGAACCCCATTGCCCAAGCTGCCTCTAACCACTCACCAGTGCAATCCTCCCATGCAAGCAAGACATTGAAGACTGAAGCTCACCATGCATTTGATAAAGGAAAAGCTGCTACTGCCCCTTCCTCACCCTCCGATGACTCTGACAAATCCGCGTCTTCACGGATGCATTTGATGGATGATTGTTCCCATGTGATTAGTGAGATAAAGCCTAAAGGTTCTACCCAACTCAAGGCAATTTCAAGGAAATCAGGAGGTGACAGCAGGAACCAAGGAAGGGTTGCTTCACAGACTGGAAAATATGGTTTTTAAATTTTATGTTATTTATTGTTTTATGACAGTGGACTCCATGGATTTTGGACAACATGTTTTATTTTGGATATATGAGTATTAGTTTGAAATATTTTCAAGTTTATGAGCTAAAATTGTCAAAGGAAAATATGTTTTGAAGGGAGACACAAGGGGTGTGTTTGCTTAACAAATGGATTATGTTATGATGTGATGATTTTTATCACTAAAGGAGTCATAAGGGGGTCCCACCTATTAGTTATTATTTAATTATGACCCTATTATGATTATTACTTCCCCCCCCCTCCTTAACTAAAGTTAGTTAAAGCCTTATATTAGCTTAACTAATAAGTTATTTCAACTACTCTAACCAATTCTAAATTGTTAAAAGATGAACTAAGGGAAGGAACAAGAGGAGGATTGAAGCAAAAACCATGCTTAGGTTTGCTCTTTGAGTTTATGTTTAGATAGTTCAGTTTTCATTCATTCATATATTCATCACAACCTAATTCTCTTTTGTGATAGCAGGGTCTTATTGTAGACAACAATATTCAGGGTCGAATCAAATCATTCAGACACTTGTTCTTCAGAGGTGTTAATCTATCTTTGATAGTCTATGTAGACTTGTCTTTTTATGAATTAATTTTCATGACCGATAAAGGCTATTGTGCAGAGTCGAGTGGGTTGCAATCTGTGGTAAGCTGATCCAACTTTTAGAGTTCAGTTTTGGTTTTCTGTCAGAGGTCCTTTTGTATGTTCTATCGGGGATTTCTAAGTTTGACTTTGGTCCAAGATTTCTGTGTGAAGTTTTGTAAAGACAATGACTCTTTGGTGAATTGGAATGAAATAAATGATTGCTTTATGTCTCATATTTCTTGAGTATCATCTTGTTGTCTTTACTTATGTTCTTACATTTATTTCAGCAACTGATATGTTCAAAAAAATACATAAAAAGTGAATTTCCAACAAGCTTTTGTTGATAAAAGACTAGCCTAAGCACTTGTAATTAATACTTGTGAGTTAGGATATACATTTTTGTTGGTTATAAACATAGGGTGATATTCCCGTCTACTTTACTTTAACCAAGTAAAGTCTGAAAATGCTTGAGTAAGATCAATTCATATCTTTTCCTCAACACACAGGTACTCTGACAGACTGTCCTTACTGGACCTTCGGGATCTGTCCAGGGATGATCATTCCCCTAGGATATAAAATCCTAACTGAGCTACCCACTGTTGGTCATGATACCATAGTATCATCAACATCACTCCCCCTTTCGAGGGAGGTCCTTTCGGACTATACCAAACTTGTCTCGAAAGTATTCAACTTTACACGAGACAAAGGCTTGGTCAACACATTTGCAACCTGCTCATCTGTGCCAACATATTGGAGCTTTACAACTCCCCTCTGCACCATATTACGAATGTAGTGATATTAGATTTCTATGTGCTTCGACTTGTCATGGAACACATGGTTCTCCGTCATCTTTATGCAACTCTGGTTATCACATAGAATCATGGTGGCTTCCATATCCAGATCAAATAGACCTGTCAACAACTTCCGAAGCCATATGGATTCTCAACTGGCAGAACATGCAACAATGTATTCCGCTTCTACCGTGCTGAGAGCAATACTAGATTTCTTCCTTCTCTGCCATGAAGTCATGGATGACCCCAGACTGAAACAACATCTTGAAGTACTCTTTCTATCAGAAACACTTCTAGCCCAATCTGAATCAGTATAACCAACCAGTCTAAAGTCGTGATCTCCATTGTAACAGAGACCAAATTCCAATCTACCCTTAAGGTATCTCATCACATGTTTTGCAGCAACAAGGTGAACATGTCTGGGCTCTACTAGATACTGACTCAAGGTGTTCATTGAAAAACATATATCTTGCTTGGTATTTGTCAGATACATCAACGATCCAATGATTTTTCTGTACAACGTAGCATCAACCAATTCTGAAGAAGTATCAACCAGGAGCTTCAATTTTGTTTCCATGGGTGTGTTCATGGCTTTACATTCCAACATATCAAACCTCTTCAATATTTCAACTGTATACTTCCCTTGGTTAAGGAATATCTTCTCTGGGCTCTGCCAAACTTCAAGACCTAAGAAATAATGCATCAGGCCTAGGTCTTTCATTTCAAACTCTACAACGAGCTTCTTCTTACAATTAGTGATGAGCTTTTCTTCTCCAGTTAAAAATAATTCATCCACATACAACAACAATATAACTGGCTCATCATTTGTAACTTTGAAGTAAAGGTTAGAATCAACTTTACTTTTGGTAAAGCCTAAGCTCGTCAGGAAACTGTCAATCATGTCGTACCAAGCTCTAGGAGCTTGCTTCAACCTATACAGAGCCTTCTTCAACTTGCAGACATGAGTCTTTCTATCTTCAACTTCAAACCCTTGAGATTTTTCTATGTACATTTCTTCTTCAATAACACCTTTTAAGAAGGCTATTTTCACATCCATTTGGTGTATCTTCCACTTCATCTTGGCTGCAAGAGCTATAATGGTTCTGATTGAAGTGTATCTGGTTACAGGAGCAAACATCTCTTCATAATCAATGCCTTCCTTTTGAGAAAAGCCACGAGCTACAAATATTGCTTTATGTTTCTCAATACTTTCGTCAACAACATGTTTTATCTTGTATAACCATTTGGAAGATACCACATCTTTGTTCTTCGCTTTGGGAACTATTTCTCATACATCATTCTTTATAATGGATTGATATTCTTCTGTCATGGCATCCGCCCATTCTTTCCTCTGAATGGCTTCTTCAAAGAAAATAGGTTCATTTTCTATGAGATCACACATCAAGGCCATATAACTGGAGACTGGCTTAGGTTTCTTGATTTGTATCATGGTTCCTTTTGGGGCACCATACTTCTCTCCATCTTGAATAAGTTCCCTTGCCCGAGTTGGCTTTCTCTCGTGAGAGATCGTCATTTGGGGAGGTTCTTGAGATTCTTTCATATCATGATCTTTTGGAATCTCATCATCAGGGGTAACTGCAACTTCCCTCACTGGTTCTGCAGCTCTGGGAGCTATAGGTTCTTCTTCATATACTTCTTCAAGCTGACATCTCCTTGATTTCTTGAGTGTTGCATCTTCATCAAAGGTTACATCTCTATTGATCTCAATATGATGGTAACCCAGTATTGAAATTCCGAAGGCCTTAGAGACCTCATAGTATCCAACATATATTCCCTTCTTTCCTGAAGGTTCCATCTTAGTTTTCCTTTCTTTCGGAATGTGTACAAACATTGGACAACCAAATATCTTGAGATGGCTTACTTCTGACTTCTTTCTAGAGAACATTTCTTCGGGGATTTTGAATCCAAGTGCATTATGGGATAATCTGTTTTGGACATACCCAGTCGTTCTTGCTACTTCATCCCATAAGTGCATTGAAAGATCTTGATCGTGGATCATAGTCTTCACTGCTTCCATTATTGTTCTATTCTTTTTTTCTGCTACACCATTTTGTTGAGGATTATAAGGAGTGGTGAGCTCCCTCTTAATCTCGACATCTCTGCAAAAGCTTACAAATTCTTTTGAGGTGTATTCTCCTCCATTGTCTGACCTGAGTATCTTGATTTTTCTTTCTGAGAGATTTTCTATCAAGGCTTTGAATTTCTTGAATTTTCCAAATACTTCATCTTTTGATTTCAAGAAATAAACCCAAGTATTGCGAGAATATTCATCAATGAATGACACATAATATACATACCCACTTAGAGAGGTTGATGGCATTGGACCACATACATCTGAGTGTATGAGCTCCAAGATTCCTTCTGCTTTATTGTCGCTCTTCAGGAAATGATTCTTTATGTTCTTTCTTTGTGCACATCCCTTGCACACACCTTCATGATCAACCTTGAATTTTGGTAGACCTGTAACTACCTTGCTTACACATGGTAAGGCTTTGTAGTTAATGTGAGCATAGTCTTCTATGCCAAAGTTCACATGGACTCTCAGTGGAGTGAGTCAAGGTTGTATCTCAGTGACCTTTTAACTTATACAAGCTACCTTCTTCTGTTCCAATGACAATTGCATCTTCTATGGTTTTTCCTTTAGTCCACATAAGAACTTCACCTTCTATGAATGCAACCCTGAAACCTTTCTTATCTAAAGATGAGATAGAAAGTAAGTTCTTTGTCAAACCTAGTACATATAGTACATCCTTCATCTTCATCGGGGTCCTTGAATCATGTTTGTAGGTGGATTCTCCCACTCCTTTGATATGGTACTGGTAATCATCTCCGAGTGTAACTTTCTGAGGAAAGTTCATTTCTGTAAGGCTAGGGAGAATGTCTCTCTGACCTGTGATGTTCTTAGAGACCATTTAGAGTTGTCATGATGAGTTCATCTTCATCCAGGTTATCTCCAATTGCTTCTACTTGTTCTTTCAAGTGAGTAACCCTAGAGAAATAGTCTTGGACTGTTTCTCCTTTCTACATTTTTTCATTCTTGAGTTGGGTTCTCAAGTTCATCTTCTGGTTAATGTTCTTTCCTTCATACATTCTGGTTAGGGCATCACACATTTATTTTGGAGTATTCTTGGAAGATACTTGAGGGATCAAGTGATATTTAATGGAGTTTGCAATGATCCTTTTGGCCCTAACCATATCCTTCTTGTACTTTGCTTTAGCTGCATCTTCTTTGGGTTTTGGTACATTTTCTTTTATGAATTTTGCCAGATCATTCTCTTCAAGAATGAGTGCAATCTTCTACTTCCAGGCACGAAAGTTTTCCACACCTTCTAACTTATCAACAAGCTTAGTGCTTGCAGACATCTTGACCTGGAGTTGAGAAAATGACAAAAAATTGAAAGTGTTCAGAAATTGAATCTGATCTTACCAGGAGGTGCGCTAGGTCGAGGCGAGTATACTGGAGTTGTCATATTTAAAAAATTTCAAGTTTTACCCCTTGAAACTTGACGTGCACAAATCTGGACTGGTACTTCTGGTACTAGTTCTGGTTTCCTGGTTTTCTGGTACGAGTCAAAACTAGGGTTTGACTTTTCAGAGGCTCTAGCCACTGAAAAGGTGCGCCCAAGCTGCCAATGAGTTCACTAGGATAGGGCACACTTCTCTAGATGTTTTTTAGTCAGAAATTCCCTTCCAATAAAAAGCCTTAATTTTCTTGTACGACAACAGTGACGTTTTTGGTTATCCAGTGAAAGGTGCTCTACTCAGTTTAGCTTTGATTCCATGTTAAATTTAGAGCAACTATTAATTTCTTTTCAATTTACTAGACAATAATAACATAAGTAGGATCACTGAGAGAAACATAATCACAAGGTATACAACATTTTATCCCGGGAAACCCTCATGGGGGAGAAAACCCAGCGAAAACTTCCTTAATATAGATTGCCAATACAATGCCAAGATAAAATACCAAACACTAGAGAATATCCAAGACTGAGCAATGCACCTCTCTCTTCTCCTTCTTCTAACTACAACTTCCTTCAAACTTACGCACTAGATGAGTGACTTAAGTGAGTTAATGAATGAGGCACTAGCCTCTGTTATTTATACTAGCTGAGGAGCACTCGGGTTGTGTCTCTTCATTAGGCATGGCCGACTTCTTCAACTAGTGGTTAAAACCACTTTAATTAGCCCTAGGAGCCAACTTCTCAATTAACATCATATAAACATGGTTTGACCAATCCACAATAGGGGATTTTGTCATACATAAGTGCCGACATGATCAATCCAAAAAAGGGGATTTGATATACATGATAATAACTCAATAATAATTAGAATATTCTTCGTAATTACAATATTTCAACACTAGATGCACTCTCTATTGCTAATTTTTGTGCGCAGGGGGTGAAACTCAATTGGTGTAAGTTCTTGATCAATGAAATGTTGCAGGCATGTGCATATATGCACAAGAAAGGTGACTACATATTTTCTGGTTATCTTTTGGTTGCTTTCACCATGCATAAATGGAGGCCACCACCAAGATGAGAGCTAGCATGGACTCCAGACAACAGAATTGCAATGCGGTTTGAACCTTGGCAAGTAAGAACTGATGCTCCCAATGTGTCATTCAACAATGGTGCCTACATCCAGTGGTACAATGAATTGATCAATTCCATGTAGTGTATGAGGATTCCGTAGGACCTACTCAACATGCACACTAGTAAAATCTGGTTTGGGATGAATCGAGACCACACTTTTGTTCAGTCACACGTTGTTGATTCCAAGGAGTTTCATACTCCTTCTTTGCCTTACTACTTGAATGAAGAATATTTGGATAAAGAATTTTGCTTGTGGCTAGGCGTGAAGAGGATTAGAAAGGCTTTGAGCGTAACCTATCAGATGCCACTGATTTCACAGTGGGAGGCTCCTGTTAATATAGATGTTCCTGGTCCCAATACAACAGTGAAGCGAAAATGCTCACCTCCTTCTTCATATTCAGACCACGAGGAGGAGAATTTACCGAAATCAACTACTGGGTTGTTGTTGCTCCCATCCATTCCCGACAATGCTATGTTTACAGGGGAGGAGTTAAAGGGGTATTGGAGGCTATGTGTGACTTTTTAGTTCCACCGAAGGAATCCTGTACCAGTTCTCCCTCTCAATCTGGTAGTCTCCCTATTGTCACTGATGCAGTCCCTATCACCCCACTTTTTCCTTAGTCACGAGTTCATACATCTATTCAGTCCACCATCCCTATGATCACCATCGTTGATGACCCTGTCGTCAGTCTACCTGATGCCCATGTTACCTTGATTGATGAAGAACCGTTTACTTAGCATACTTCCTCTGTTGCAAATGTTCCACCAATCAATCAACCTTTCCTTTCTCATGTTGATACTGTCATGGCCGAAAGTGAGTCTATTGATCCATTAGTTATGGCTGGTAGAAGTACCGCTAATGCTCCTTTCCCCTCGCCCATTGTAACTCAAGTTTTTCCTCAAGTGAATGTCCCTAACCTTGAAATCCAAAAATCCACAGAAGAGATGGCTCACTCAATTCCCGATCCTCCCCAAAATCCTATGGAAATTCCAGAAGAAGCAACCTCTGCTCATAGAATAAGTTCTATCTGTGAGCAAGTTGAACTCTTCATCCAAGACCCTTAACAATGTTGTTTTATTTTACAACTTAGTTTATAATGCACATATGTTGTTTTCTTACTACCCCCAACTGTTCAAGAAAGACTTTCTCGAACTTTCCAAGCTAGCTCTCCTAGTCTCGACCAAACTGGCTTGATGTATGCATCATAAGGTCCTTTCCTCTATTGCTTCAGGGTAAGAAGCATTGGTTAGAAGGGAACCAACCAAATCCATGGTTATTTAAGGAGAAGGCTTCGGCTGGTAGGCGAGGAAGGATGGGGAAGGTGTCTGATTTAGTTAGTTTCTTTATCTTAAGATGATGCATGCGATAAGCGTTAGCTAGTAGCTCCAATCAGAAAGAGGAAAAGAAAAAAGAAGACATAGCTTTGACTTAGGAACCAAGAGAGGTTTTGGATGTGGGAGCATTCATATAGTGGAAAAAAGGAATACCAATTGGAGTGCATTACTCATTCCTTCCCACCTAGATACACAACAACTGGTTGGGGTGCAACACTTATTCATTGAGATACAAAGGATTGAACATGTGGGAGAAGGGTTTGAAGCAAAGCAATTTAAAAAACATAAGTAGTCTACCTCAACAAAGTGAGTTACACGTATAATAGAGCGAGAAATAATAGTTGAGATGGATGAGTCCGCCATCATTCCTATTTTATCTAATATGTGGAGAACACTCTCGGGGTTGGAACTTGGCAATAAAAGAACTAGGACAACTTTGGGACTTGCCGATAGAGAAATAGGTTGGGTTGGGAAAGGACATATGAAAGGAAAGGGAAATAATTGCATAAATAAAGGAATGTGAGCCCCAATAAAGAAAAGAGCTAAAGACAGAGCTAATCGATTAGTGGAAACGAGCTGTAGAAGAAGCACATAAAGTCTCAGCGAAGGACGAACTCTTTCACGAGTAACCTCTGTCATTGAAGGGGCTAAGTTGACACAACATCCATTTATTGGTTAGGTTAAATGGATATTCCATTGGCTAGGTTAGTCCGAGAGTAGGGTACTCCCATTATCTCCTAATCTCTAGGTATTGGTATGGAATCAATAGTGTTACTAAGGATGGAGGCATAAACCAATCATATCGTACGGAGAACCAACTAAGTGCAAAGGGGATATAGCTAATGTCGTGGACCAAGCCTCCTAGCGCGTAGGGGGTGTACTCTCAACATTGGATAACTGGGATAATTGGAGCTAGACCCGCTATGTTATTTGTACCAACCATAGTGATTCGCCTTCAGAGATTTGATTAGCCAAGACCCTATTTCTACGTAGATAAAGGCTCGTGGATCTGCCCACTACACAAGCTCTATATTTCTAGTCCAAGTTTGGCTTTTGCTTAAAAAGGATATGATTTTATTCCCACTCCTGGAGAATAATAAGGTTTTCCCGCTATTGGCAATAGAAGGTTTCCAAATAGGTATGACGAGAGATAGTTTAGCTAGAGTGCACTCGACCCCTTCACATTCTACATGATTTTCATGCTTGCTTTCAAGACTTGCACCATACTTAGTTCATAACTAAGGATGATGGTAGGAAACGACATCACTGAACAAGCATATGGATATTCACACTATCGTAAATCCTTGGTGCTGTGCCCTAATGCTTGGTGCTGCCTAACAACCAAGGGATGGACAAAGAGGTGGTGGGAGGTGGGAGAAGAAAATAGTGGGGTGAATCCGGGCCCTATTCCATTGGTCGAGTAATCAACCTACACTATCTCTATAGTTGGGCCGGTGATATGCTTTACCTAAAATTTGATAAGAAAGGAAGAGGTGGGCTGTGATCCTGAACTATTTATTGCTGCTTTCCAACTCACTTAGAAAGGGAGTTCAGTTTGGATCTACTACACATACTATCTAATGTCTTTCAACTAATATATGGGTGGGTGGCAGGCGAACGACTATGAATGAGTCCATTTCTCTCTCCTCTCCAATTTCTAGTAAAGACGAACCGAGCCAATGATGCTTAGCTGGTCTCTTCGAGCGACGTTTCAATGGGTGGGAATAGAGATAGTTGGATCGCTCTACACAGGCCAGCCGACGCTAAGAACTAGTTCAAGCAGATCCATATGTTGGGGTGATTAAGCTTTCACTACACGACACTTAAACCAACCAATCAATGCTTTCAGGTGGGTGGGATAGTATTGAATAAACATTACTATATATGGAATAGTTGGAAAATAATCAATAGCCATGGTTTCGTATTGGATTCGACCCAACCTGCTTATAATGATGACGTGCGACTGTCACCCTATCTATTCCTCACATCTAAAGACACCCGCACCAAATCTAATATGTCTTCGCACCTCACTTTGCTTGGCCTTTGGTAACATCATCATCTCTTGATTGCCTTATCCATCCCTCCCACCCAACATATTGATTAGTCCGGGCAAGTACCCCACCATTTTCTTTTCCCCCCCACCCGGTATGAACAGGTAGCGGAAAGGTATGGAATTGATGGGGGAGGAATGCAACCTTGATTTCCCAACCTTGGGCATGGCATGGCATGGGAGCATGCGACGAACAAAGGTTGTTGGGTTCTATTGGTCCATATTCTCCATACATCCGCCCTGATTGAATGAATAAACCCACCCACCAAATGGGGGTTTGAATGGAACTATACAACCACCCAAAGGGCTGATTGTTAGCTTATAAAGGCCAAGACGGGTTTGGGGTCATGTTCGCATCCATTGATTGCTATCTCGGGTGATAGTTAATAGTTTCAATTGGGATAGGAGGGAAGTATGATACCTAGCCTGGAAAGGGGACACTAATCAAGCCGAGCAAGCTCCTGGTCTTCTATGCCCTTACTTCCCTGATATGGAAGTGCCCACCTTGCCCCAATAAGACCGATCGAAGCAATGAGAAGATGAGATAGGAGAACGATAGTAGACGTGTGCCAATGTTTCTCTTGAAATTCAAGTTGCCCAACCTGCTAGTTGAGTATCTGTGCTGCCTATGGATGGGAGGTGCCACCAACCCTAGCTATTCTAAACGATCGATTGTCAGTGGCCAACCCCTTACTTTGAACTTACCAGTTGATCAAACCATTAGTGGGGATGATTTTGCGGCTTGGTCAACACCGAAATTGTTGCATCTTATGCGAGCTTCTACAACCCAAGTGGAGCAATGCATCATTGAGCAGGCCAATGAAGAATTAACACAACATGCCCAACAATTGTGCTAAGAGTTAGCAGAAGTATCAGCAGACCGAGATCAACAACAGGGATTTTGCGTGCAAGTTCAATCAATGCTAGATGTTGTATCCAGAAAATTGCTTGAGACTTGGCCCACATTCTGGCAAGATACTCCTCAATTGTTTGATCATGTTGCTCATGTTGCGCCAACACAATGAATTGACCTTCTTGCAAGAGCCTAGTCCCAGTTGGATGCACATACAGAGCACCTATAACAACACGTGTATGCCATTTGGCTGAAAGAATATGAACAACCCAAAGCTCTTCTATAGAAAGTTACACAACTGTTGTAAAAGGGGATGTTGTTATGTCCTCCCTCCGCCAAAAGACAGGTGAGTGTAGTCAAATTTTTACTATGGTGAACGACTGGGTTGGTTTTCTTGAGAGGATAAATAATCCAGTCAAAGAATTGAGAGCCTAGATCTAGAAGCTGAATGTAGAAGCGTAGTCCATGAGCGATCCATTCGCGTAGCAGGAAAAAATTACTGAGATTTAGAAAGATGACAACCGCTTGGATGCATTGTTCGATGCCAATTAGAATGCAAAGAAGCAACTTCGTGAGTTCAATCCTCCAGTTCAAACTACTTATGTTCAAATGCAATGGTTGGATTCTGTCACAGATACAATGTGGTTGACTCTTCTCGCCACCAAGCCTCAAGAACTAGATGCCACTGCTGCCCAAGAATTTGTTGTGGGTGCCTCTATTTTGGTGCAAAAATGGAAAGACTGCCTAGATAATTACGCCAATTTTCGCTAGCAGGCCATACAAATTGTCCCCGAGTTGGGCCCTTCATTTGAAGAGGGCTCTTGAAAAGAATTTGAAGGTTGACTTGGGGCGAGTCAACAATTGTGGTCGAGCCCTGTTGGGCCCCTCATTTTTGATAAAGTGATAAGGATAAGCATGTAGCGGACAAAGTCAAAATGGTTGCGCGACTGCTAGAAGCTTATAAATCTATGGGACAATACCAGGGGTGGACAAAGAAGGTTTTGATTTAGCCAGTTGACTTTGTCGAGGAAGCAAAGACATAAATAAGTGAAGGAAGTCACTGGATAGAGAGTTTGGTTGGTTCATCTATTGCGAGAGATAGCTGCATGGTTATTCGGCTGGGTCTAGAAGACTTATATAGAACTATGCAAAATGTTGTTCCTTGTTGTGAGATTCCGTTCTCTCCAGGCAAGATAATGTAATGGAGATCTGTGTACTTTGAGAAGAGATCAATTAGATCTATAATGTATGAATGTAGTTTTGTACTACTGCACATAATATAATAATGTGATTGGGGCCTTAAAAATTTATTCTATGGTTGTCTATTTATGATATGAATGGATCTATAGATATACTATGTGTTTGCTTATTCTTTCATGTTAATGTATGAATGTTGTCGCAATTTGATTTCAATGGTTAAATCTAGGGATCTATATGGCGTAGAAGTAGATCTAGTTTGGTATCATCTATATCTCCCTTCAGCTTACATGTCTCAGCTACACTTCGATTGAGACCTCCTTCTCTTGTGGAAGGTTGAAAAAGTTAACATTCCTAGACTACAATGGATCTCTTTGTTGATACACTGCCAAGAACTCCAGTCTCAAATTTACGCTAACAAACTCCAGAAATTCAAAAGGATTTTGCAAATATAAAGCATGCAATCACCACTACTCCTGTTCTTGTTAGTCTAGAATTTGGCAAATATTTATACTGTATTTATTTGCTTCAAAAGAGACTATTTCATCCATACTTACACAAAGAAACTCAAAAGGAGAATATCTTCCAATTCCTTTATGAGGAAGACATTGCATGATTACAAATTGAAATATTCTGACTTATAAAAACAAGCTTTTTCTTTGGTAAAAGCAGTGTCTCAATTCAAAACTTGTATCTTTTCATCACCTGTCATAGATTATGTATCATATACTCTAGTGAAAATGTTGTTTAATAAAAAATTTAGAGAACGGATATGGGAAAACTGGTTTGCCAAGCTCCAAGAATATGACATGGAGATCAATCCCCTCAAGGCTGTCAGGGGACAAGGGTTGTGTAAATTAATGACTGGTATCAAGGATGTTAATATTCCTCATAGAGATGGTGCACCAACCCAAGACTTATATATCTAAAAGACCATAATGGTACAAAGAGATCATTTTTTATCTCAAATTTGGACAATTTTCTATTGTAATGTCTCCTAAGGAGAGGAGCTCTGAAGATGAAGACCGATTAGTATGTATTAGTATTTGGAATACTTTATTGGAGAAATTTTGATGGTGTATTATGAGGATATTTGTACTATTCAAAATCCCACCAAGTACTCCAAGAATTTCATGAAGAAGTATGTGGAGGACATTTTGCACCAACGGTAATTGCACACAGAATTATCAGAGCCAATTATTATTGGCCAAATATGTTTAGGGATGCTTATGAAATGATAAGAAAATGCCTTGCTTGCCAAAAATTTTCTGGAAAAAATGAAGAGAGAAACCATGCCTTTCGAACCCATTTTAGTTGAAGCTCATTTTTACAATGGGGATTAGATGTAATTGGTCCAATCAATCCAAAATCTAGTAAATGACATGCATACATTATCATTGCTACCGATTATTTCAGAAAGTGGCAAGAAACAATAGCTTTGAGGAATGTTGATTCAAAACAATTGATCTTTTTCTTAAAAGATAATACCTTATCCAGATTTGGTGTTCCTGAGAAATTTATAACGAACAATGGATCAATTTTCATGGGAACAAATTTCACAAAGTTCTATGGGGAGTGTTGACGGGTCCAAAAAGGCCCATTCAATTAGGTAAGGGAGAACGCCCGTTGACAAGTCCCAATTAGACTCACTCTTTTTTGGGATGGCGTTTCCTACCAATATATTGGCCTGGTTTCCAAACTAAGTCTACTATCTAAATATGAATCTAAGAACCATCGTTTCTCATATGAATTAAAATCTAAAATAAACTAGAATGATTCTACCTATAGCTATTCTAATATGAATTCCTAAACTATACTAATCCTATCCTGATTAGGAGCTAACTAAACGAGATTGAATACAATTAAGAATAATATCCTTTTGAATTAGAAATAGTTCATAGATTCAAATGGTATGTAAGCACAATAATATCATTAAGAAGACAATAGCAATTAGTTGTTATTGCATACACCAATATTATAACTGAATTCAATAAAGAAAACTGTGACACTCTGAGCATACAGGAACATTGCAGAAAAAATTCATACACATGAACATGAGGTACTCAAATTAAAACAAATGCATTAAGAAGAGTCTAAAATAAATTCACCACAATCACAGTTCTAGAAAACGCCTCTTGCTCTTTATTCATTAGGAGTAATAGTACAACCTACAATACAAAGCACAAAATTCCTTGCTTCTTTACATTCATTTCTTTTATAGAATATGAAGAGATGCAATTCAGATTCTATAACTTTCAAATGGTCAACGAGCAATTGCGACGCTTCCATTCTCAGTCCCGATTGGGATATCACAATGATTACAAAAATGATTATGTTGTAGTGTTCAGTTACAATGATCAAGTGGGTTTTGACAGTTGCTTTTTGTCGATGAAGCTTCTCCATAGTTCAAAGTCCTCGAGTATGGCCTCTACCCTATTTAACTAGATCTTTTCAAGTTCTATTTTCCCGTCACAAATCAGACTGATGCCTTTTTCCCTTAACACCTCCTCCGTTTGCTGTATGAAATTTTCAATTAACATGATCAGTTGATTAGGCTTCACAATTCTTTTATTGAGTATTTCCCGATCAATTTATTTTGTGGCTTCAATAGCCTTCATGCTCATATTCCTTCTGGTCTCGACATCTTCTATCATTGTATGAGTCGATCCTGCTTTTCCCAAGTCTGCTCTGTTTTCCATTCTAAATTGTTCTAGTAGCTCCTCGACTACTCTCCATAACTTCCTGCTAGCTTGATCTACCTTCATTTGAGTATTCTCCATGTTATTGAGAATGAATTTCCCTTCCTAGAGTAATATTTGGTCTTTAATCTTCTGCTTGGCTGTATACATTGGCAAGCTTCTAGGAGGATTATCACAAACATATTTCAATTGGACGATATGGTCATATGAATTTTGAACCCTCTGATATTTTTCTTTCATGACATTCATGTGTTAAACTACTTTCATGTGGTCAGACCAATTCTTTTGAATGTTGTGTAGTAAGAGAAATATTTTTTTCCGCATATCTCTAAGTGTTTCATTTTCCATGATGGCTTCTTCTCTGATTATTTCTAGAACCACTATTTTTGTCTTTCTTTCTTCTATAGTCTTCTCCAAAAGGTGATTATCTTGTTGCAATTTTCGGACTTGTTCTTCAATCTTTTCATTATATGCATTGATTTGTAATTGTTCCCCTTTGAGCCTTGCAACTTCTTGATCATGTGTGGCTTTAAGTTTTTCTGTTTCTTACTGGTGCATCTTTTGGTTAAGATTGATATTCTTCTCAAATTTTGTTGTTAAGTCCCTTTCTTAAAGCCTCAATTATGTCTCTAGTTCTTCTCTGTGCGACCGTTTTGTTGTCATGGCTTCTTCCCTGAATTCACTAGCTACATTCTTCTTGACTTTATCAATGGTATCTCTCAGTTCAACTATTCTCACTTTTTCTATGTCCAAAGCTTCTGTAACTTCATATACCGACAACATTTGCTCCAACAAAGGCATTGAGTACTGAGGCCACTTTTATTGCATTATCTTCGGGATCCGGCCCTAGTTTCCACTTGATAACTCATTTAGTTGTTCCATGACTTGTATCAACTCCTCCTCTCTTCCTCTTGGTTGTCCTTTTTTCAATGGACTTAGTTTTGTGGCTATAGTAATAGTCACCTACAATAACAATTGCATCTTCAATTCAAAGTCCTACAGATGTGACCAGAAGACTTCCTGGGATGGCTGCCAGGGGGGTACATTCTTCCAATGGTACATTGAGTATGCTTGTGTCAGGATTTATTGTCACTATTGTGTTATCCTGCTCAAGCCCCTTCTCCTGGGATTTGGCAACATTTATTTTCTCTTCATCTTCTTTCTTTTTTCTTTCTTCCTTTGATTGTCTTGCATCTGCCTCTTCTTCTCCTTAACCTCTGTATCAACTAACTTTTCTCCATTATTTCCTTCAGAGGATGGCTCTTCACTTTTGTTCTTTTCTAACTCAGTATGTTTTTTCTCTTCATCGACCTTCTTTCTTTGTTGATANTCTTGCATCTGCCTCTTCTTCTCCTTAACCTCTGTATCAACTAACTTTTCTCCATTATTTCCTTCAGAGGATGGCTCTTCACTTTTGTTCTTTTCTAACTCAGTATGTTTTTTCTCTTCATCGACCTTCTTTCTTTGTTGATAGCTCTTTTCGACTTCCTCAACTTTTCTTTCTCTTTCTTCTTCCTTGAGTTTCTTTTCACATTCTTGAGCCTCCAGTCTATCTTTGTCCTTTTGGAGTAGGGATTTGAATTGTTATATTCTCAAGATCATGTATTCTTATTCCTCTTTCTTAATCTTTTCTCAAGCTGTTTCAGTAGTAAGTCTATCTATCACCTCTTCAAAATACAAGGCTCCCCTGAAGATATCTTCTTCAAAATTGACTTCATGCATTACCTTTGGTGCTAAGTTGACAACCCTCATATGGTTATACACCAGATTTTGAGGGTCATGCCCTTTTTGGTTTGTAACACATAGACATAATTCCTTAAGGGTTTTAGCCTCCTTTTTAGCTTGTTTTTTATTCAACATAGAGTATTGGCCAATGTGGAGAGGGAAAATGGGCCAATATCTTTTGTTTTTATCTGATAAGTAGGCAATGGATCCTTTTTCTACTGTTTGGTACGCTATCTCCCTTGCCAACAATTAATTGGGGACATATTTGGGTAAAAAATGTGGTGGTCTTGTGGCCCCAAATATCCTTATGAAGGTATAATATTTTTTCATGTACCAATCCCCTATTCCTCTCATGGCTTTGATAACACTTGGGGATATTCTGTGCGGGTGAACACCAAAGATGGCCTTGTGCAGGGGAGCGAGGAAGTAATCACACAGGTTGTAGAAATGTTCTTTACAATTCACTTCCCACAACTGAGAACAATAAACATGGATTGGGCTTTGATCTGGGCTCCAAGCCCAATTAAATGCAGGAAATCTATTGGCTTCACAAATTCCATCTATAAGGTAGGTCGACATATAAAAACCAAGATTTTTCATACCTTGAGGATCCTGAAATCGATTTGTGATGTTGAATGATAGGATTCTAGTCCGATTGAATGTTTTTTCAGTCTTGGCCACTTTGTAGGCCATCAAGAACCATTCCATCTTGAAGTGGGTGCTTGTCTCCTCGCCATAGAGTCTGCAAATCATTGCATTTAATATCCTGTATGGGTCTTTCAGACACTGTGCTAGGACATATCTCTCTCATTTCTTTAACGACCATTCTTCACCAACGAACTAGTCTTCCATTAGAGTTTCAAAGTCCTTGTGATCGACCCCGAATTTGTCCAGGAACGATTCATCTAGTGAAACAATGGGTTCCAGGGTTTTATACTGAACCTTGATGTCTTCTGTCTTAAGAGATGAAATATGAACACCTGAAGCATTTACTATCAACTTTGTGTCCTTTTGCAAATGTGAAAAACACCATTTTATAACATTGTTGTAGGGGAAAAGTTCTGGGCGAGCAACCACAGTGTGAATTCCGCGTTTGTGGATATTTTGATACTTGTTGATGTCTTCATTGTCTGATAAGAAATCCTTATTCTGGAACATGTCATGAATTTCATAGTAGTTGGGATGATACTCTCTTCCATCATTTCTACTCGTGTTGGAAATATTGAGAGAGTCTAGTCCATCTACATGAGCGAGAACAACAACTATTTGAGCTTTTGCCTTCTTAGTTTGCATTCGATACATTTTGTTACCTGTTCAATTTGTGACATCAAATGAAATTAATTCAGTATCAAATTGTTACAAAGAGTAGTGATACCTAATAATAATCTACAAAATACTTACCTGTTAGTCCAAAGCACAAATTACCTATCTTTTACAACAACGTCGTTGGTGTGTTTCTCGCGGTATTATAGTCAAGTAAGGTTGATTTCTTCTAAACAAGGTTATAATATTCCTCAATTTACTCAAACCCTGTGTAATTAATGCAAAACACATTACAACTCTGACTTGGTCAGAGCTACACGATGCACCATAAATATTCCTCGCATATAGCTCAATGGTTATGATCGTTGCCGTATCGTCAGGGAAGTGGAGTTAATAAACAAAGAGGTTCGCCGATATCATTGTCGACAGATTGTAAAAATGAGGCTTATTCGGCAAGGCAATTCCTCGAAGATGACATACCTTCATTATTGAGTATTCTCGAAAAATGTGTTGAAGGATTTCAATGAGATTATAGGATTTACGATTGGACCACTTAGGAAAAAGACTTTCCCTTTGATTTTGCGTCCTCAGATAAACAACTTACGTGTAAGGTCAAAGAAAGGGGTAAATTTTAAAGGTTGAGATGTAGTCATTGAGCGATTGATATATTTGGGCCATCGAATGGTTCCAAGCTTAGGTCGTTGATGATTTGTTTTGAGCGATATCCTCGTCGATAGATTCCACAAGGGGAAGAGAGGTAAACTTATGGGGTCCTCCAACGACGAAAAGATTTACTGAAAACTGTAAATCAAAGGGAGATTGCCATGTGAGCATAAAGTCACGTGAATGTTATATAGGTGTCATAATGTAGGGACAAAAAGGCTGGGGCCTAGCTGGAATATAGTACATTATGATAACCTAGGTAAATTCAGAATCAATCACAGTTGGTCACTTGTGTAGTGACATGACTCTTAAAGTCCGAATATCATCGTCGACGTCAACAAACAACT
Organism: Picea sitchensis; assembly: GCA_010110895.2. NCBI lineage: Eukaryota > Viridiplantae > Streptophyta > Pinopsida > Pinales > Pinaceae > Picea > Picea sitchensis. The sequence continues at coordinate 332 of SNQJ01S0163423.1, read as the reverse complement.
TATGAAGGATTTCTTTACATAATGATTCGTCGCCCCGACGTTGTAAGGGCATCGTCGTCGGAATTTTATATTTGAAAACAATGAAGAGTCAGAGGCCAAACACTAATGATACGTGATTGAGGTCGTAGGGATAGGCTTGGGAGGATGTGTGGCTAAAACAGTCTTAGAATGCATTATGGCACTAGAGAGAAGTGTTGATATTATGGTAGCTGCGGGAGGTATTTACCTCCACGTGTAAACTTGACAAGGATAGAATACTTCGGGAAGCAAGAAGAAACCCTAATGAGTTGGCTAATAACCCTAGAAGACTTGTCGGCTCAAGAAGATAATTT
>SNQJ01S0163420.1:0-21335 GCA_010110895.2 Picea sitchensis | reverse complement strand
CTCAAAATGGTGATTTAGTGGAAGAGGTGGATGGCCACTGAGATCCATTTGGATCATTCCTCCCCCCTTAGGAAGCAATGGTCCCCATTGCATCAAGTTCCCTTGGGATATGGGGAGACTTCTACTAAATCTGAATCTTGGTGCACTGCTTGCCTTGCTAAAGAAGTTGTCCTACTTAGCTTGTCGAAGGATGGCATGAACTTGTTGTTGGAGGGGTTGGATTTGTTCAACCAATATAGTTGCATGATCTACCTGAGTGTGGGAGGAATCTATCAGAGAAGATGCGGCATGAAAAGTATGAAGGTTTATGTTATAACCTTGCATGACTGGGCAGTGTGGAGGCACCCCCATAGGTGCAACAAGAACATCTTGGTACTCATCTACAATCTTTTCGGGTTGCTTCTGTTGGATAAAAAGGTATTGGGTTGAGGCTGCAGTGGTTGGAGTGTCCTTATGTTCACCTTTCAATCGGATCTTGAAGAGGCTAAACATTGTAGTATGAGATATTACTTTGTAGCATTGTTTTGGTGGGACAATAGTCAGAACTACCTCTGGTATCTGATATAGCTGACCCCCAAGAGTAACAATGATGCTACGAGGTCAAGAATTATAAATATCATGACACCTCCACATATATGGCTGGCCCAATATAACATCATATACTTCCAGTGGAGAAACATCACACAATACCTCATCCTTGAAGGTCTTGATGTCATAGGATAGGTGACATTGTTGGCTTATACAAAGATATTGACCTTGACGAAGCCACCTAATGTTGTATGGTTGCGAGTATGGTGTTTTTGGAAAATCCAACTGCTTGACAACCTCTATTGAGATGATGTTCTTTTGTCTTCCACTATCAACAATAAAATGAAGTGGGGTCGCCTTCACCCACATCTGTGAATGGAAGAGTCACTCCCCCTGGGTTCCCCTTCACCCACATCTTTGAATGGAAGAGTCACTCTCCTTATTCTGGCTCATCAGGTTCACCAATATGGATCTTGGTGGTAGAATTGTAGTTCTGACAGTAGCATTGGGTTATACATCAATGATCTATCTCCTTTTATTATTTTCTGAGTCAGGTTCCAAGTCAGGTTTCGACTCTTTGTCTTTGAGCTCGAGCACCAATGACTATATTGAGCAACATTCATTAGTGTTGTGCCAAGGGATATTGTGTAACTCACACCACTTTTTAGTGTCTTTATTAGACTTCTTGTTACCCTTATTTGCTTCATTTGGGACTGGCTCTCCTGAGGTTTTCCTTCCTTTATCTTTCCATGCTTCTCCCACTTACTTTGTTGCTTGAATTTCTACTCGATTTTGACTACATATCCATAAGTAGCTCTCAGTGAGAATATGTCCAAGAAATCCATATTTATTTGGATGTACTTGTGTAGACAACTGCAGTAATTCAAAACCAGGTTCCACTCAGATTATTTGATACATAGCTTTGAGTGCAAGGTATGAAATATGTTGGTGTACTCTAGCACTGTCTAGTCTCTTTTCTAATGCAGATTTTTCCATCTCATGTATTGGTAATCATAGTTTTTGACAGCGTAGTGTTATCACATTTATTTTTAGGAGGGGTGTTTTCCTAAGAAGTTGGCCCCTAGAGAAGGAATCAAAGAAAATGGGAAAAAACCCACAAATCGGCCTATAGCCTAATTCAGAGCTGTGATTTGACCTTTTGGCGCAATGTGATAAGATGCGTGCAGATCTGGGTGGTCAGGATTGGTGTGCCTCAGATCGATAGTCATCGATCATATCATGGCTTCAACATGCGTACAGGATTTTTTTTTTATGGCGGGTTGGGAATGAAACCATGGTTTCTTAGAGGTGCTACGTGTTAGCCAAAGACACACATCAGGCTCAAAAGAAGGGAAGTTTCAAATCGCTTTTTGCAGCCCTGATATGTGCATGTGCTTATTATTTCCTATCCCGAGTTGATAAGGGGTCTCTCCTTTATCACTTTATCTCCCTCCACCTATCTTCCATTCACTATTCCACCGATACCTGTCCCCTTCTCATCTCTCACCACCAAAGCCACCTCACCCCATATCATCTCCGTCCCATTCCACCTTAGCTCCTGCTTGTGTGGCCCCTACGTTGTCCACATGGCCATCTCCCATTCGCCATTTTATGCCTAGTGTGCCAATCACCTCATCAGATACCTCATCCTATAGGTGCAGAGTTGACTTGAGCCTTCCCTAATTCCAATGAAGCAGTTATTAAGTTTGGTTGGTGGTGGTTGAATGTTGTTTCTCCCATAAATAGAAAGCTCAAGAAAGGATTTCCAGTTAGTCGACTCATCAACAGGTTTGTTTTGAAGCTCGTTTTCATATGAATGAGGTTCATGTCTCGAAAAAGACTGCATGCATAGTTTTTCAGGAAGCATGCAGACGTAATTCCTTCAATGCATATACTCGAGTATGCTTCTGTGTTTTTTTTTTTAGTATAAATACTCAGTTTTGATTTTTAGTAAGGGTCGATGGTTGAGCTAAGCTCCTGATTTTTTTTAGCAAAGCCTCTGGTTGTCTGGTTATGATATGCATTTGATACTTCTTGTTTAATGTAAGTTAGTTCCATTCATCTCTCTATAACAACTTTGTTATAATTCTCGGTCATGGATGATCCAATCAAGGTTAATTATGTTTTTGTGATGTAGGTTTGATCACAGTGGCATTGCAACCAGTTTTAATTAGTTTCTTGTGTTCTCTTTTCCCTCTGATACTGAGAGCCTAGGCATGGATGATCCAGTCGGGTTGATGTGACTGTATTGTAGTGTATGTTTGATTGTAGTACCATTATAGTGGTTTTAGTTTCTTTAAGTTATGAATTCAATAGGATATTGTATTTGAAGATTTTCCTCCTTAGGCTACTGGAAGACCGGATGTCCATAGCAGACCATTTCATTCTCCTTAAGTTCTTCCCCCCACTCACCACTATACTGAAAATTACTGGCTAAATTTAGATCAAGACCTCACTTTCCTATGTGTGCCAACCCAGTTTTCTGAGTTAGAGATACCATCTTGAGTCTACGTCCATTAGACTGCCTTTAAACTATTCATTGTGACATAAAACTGATGGGTATCAGGCTTAGCTCTGCAACAATCCAGAGGTGACTTCTGGTGATAACAGTTAGAACTCCTCCTTTAGGGCATCTACAAAGGTCTCCCAGGTGGTTTCTCTCCCAAATACTATAGATTCATCTGTGATGTACCTCTCCTAGTAACGTTCCCACCAAGATCTGAGATGGGGAAAGGCTTTAAGGAGCGCGATGGTGATCTTTTCACTGTCGATTTTTTTTTGGATATAGTAATAACCTTCTAGAAGATTCAACCATTTTTCTAGAGCATTTGCATATATATGTCCTTTAAATAAATGGATATCAAAATTGACTTGTACCTTGAAGGGTGTCGCACTTGTGAAATTGTTTCTTGTCGAAGATGCCTCAGCTTCTGCCATTGGTAGTTTTTAAAGGATCTGAGCGAAGTTGTCCATAATTTTGTTCCTTTGTCACACGAGAGATTCCTCGAGAAATGTCTTGAAAGGATATCCTGCTCTGTCATCTCTCTTTTCTTGAGGATATCGATATCCTCAAGAAAGGATATCTTGCTCTTCTGTCATCTCTCTTTTCTTGAGGATATCGATGGCCACCCACCTATTCTTCTGGCTCAAAAAACAACTTTCCACCTTGACAATTCTTTGACAGTTTTTCGAGTTCCAAACTTCTTGGACTGTTTTGAGGCCCTAAACGACGTTTTTTGGGATTTGGGGGCCATGTCACTGCTAAGGGCATTGACCTATGCCAGTCAGAAATTGTTCTTCTTGATTAGAAATTTCCAACGGGATATCATGAGCCTAAAATGGAGATTGTATGCAAACGTTATGACCCCGGGAAGTTGATGTACTGACTTACCCAAATGGGGCCAACATGACTTTTGGCGCTTCATCTCCTAGGGTCAATTTTTTGGATGTCTAGGGTTTTTGACATTCCATTTTATTGTAAAAGGCCTTTAGAGCCTCATTTTAACCATGTTCTTGCGAATGAGAGCAGCCATCACATCTCTTCTTAAATATAAGCCACCACCATTCCAGGAAGCTTGTTTTCCGTTGCATTTTACAGTTTCAGCTTATTTCCTTATTGAATACAAAACTAGTTTTACTATATCTCTTTTATTCTGTGTTAAGCATATGTTAATAATCTGTAGCCATTTTGTTTTTCTCATAACATATGGATCAGTGGTATCAGAGCGTTCTTCTCCTTGTCATCTTAATGCATGTCCCAACGAGGTTGGAGTACAAAGAATTGGGTCTCGAGCTTGTTTATCTTGAGGAAAAAATCTCTCACATGCCCAAGCGACCTCTCATGGTAGGTGAAAACAAAGATGATAGGATAGGATATCCTTTCAAAATGTTTCTTGAGGAAGACCTCATGCAACAAAGGAATGAGATGATGGATAGTTTTATGCAAATCCTTCGGTGACTACCAATAGGCAATGCATCTTCTTCAAGCGGAGGTGCCGCCCCCTTCAAGGTACAAATCAACTTCAATATTCCTGAATTTGAAGGTCAGATAGATGTAGATGTTGTAGTCAAGTGGTTGAATCTACTAGAATGGTATTTTTTTGTCCATAACTTTTCAAATAGAGAAAAGATTAATTTTTCACTCCTTAAAGTTGTTCCCCATGTCAAATATTGGTGGGAAACTTTCTCTGAGAAAAAGGAAACAAAGGAACTCTCATTATTTATAGTGATGACCATATGGGAATCCTTCAGGGATGTTATTAAGGAACAACACTACCCTGTCGGAAGTTATGACGACTTGTATACCAAATGGACCACACTACGGGAAGAAAGAGACCAAGCAGTGCCATATTTCACAAATATCTTCCATACCTTGCGCACCAAGATAGGTATCAAATATTCAGAGCGACATCTGGTGCTCAAGTATCATGGTTCTATGCATAGATACATCTAGACTGAAATGGAATTTCTAGACAACACATCCTTGGGCACGGCCTATCGATATGTCGTCAAAATCGAGCAGAAGTTAAAACAAAAGACACAACAATTTGGGCTTGGGAACCCCACACAGCAAAATTCGGGAAAGGGCAGCCCCAACCCACAAAACAAAGGACAGAGCAAAGATGGACAGTATTAGGACAACCAATCCAAGCCACAAGAAAAGAAGGACACATAAAATACAAATAAAGATATCGAGAAGTGGTGCAACTTTCATAAGATCCCTTGGCATAACACTGCTAACTACCTCTCAAAATAGTTGCTAGTGGCCAAAGTGAAATCCTCTAAATCAGATGCAGGCTCTAAATCTGAGTCAAAACCAGAAATGGAAAGACAGGTCATTGATGTGGAGCCCATTTCTACCGTTTATAGCACCAAGCTCTATTCTGGTGAACCAAACGAGCTAGAATAAGGAGAGTGCCTCTTCCATTCACAGATGTGGGTAAAAGGCACCCTGATGCACTTCATCACTAGTAGCGGTATCCAGAAGAACCTCATCTCAGCAGAGGTCATCAAGTGGTTGGCCCTGCCAATAATGCCGCACCCACAAACCTACACCATTAGATGGCTCCTCCAAGGAAGCGATCTTCATGTCAGCCAACAGTGCCAAATGTCATATGACATCAATCCCTTCAAAGACGAGGTATTTTGTGATGTTGATCCTCTCGAAGTTTGTGATGTTCTTTTGGGCCAACCTTATTTATTGAAACATCATGTTGTATATGAGTCTAGGCCTCGTAGTGTAATTATTACTTTGAACAGGAAATTATACAGGATACCTGAGGTAGTCCCACCTAGTGTTATTTCCTTAATCTTTGTCAAGCAATGCAGGAAGGTCATATCTCAAATGAGGAATTTTTTCTTCTTCGTGATTCTCTCTTATAATGAGCGAAAGATCACAACCACATATAGGGTCTCTGCATCCGACCACTCCACACAATAAAATCAAGTAGATAAGGTCATGGAAGAATACTTGGATATCTTCTCCTCACCTATCGGGGTACCTCTGCACTATCAGGTCAAGCACCCCATTGATCTGACCCCCGGTGCATCGCTTCCCAATGGGCTAGTCGATTGTCGCTCTTTGTTAGAGAATGAGGAGATCAAGAGATAGATCCAAGAACTTCTCCAAAAGGGGCACATCCATCCCAAATCATCACCTTGCAGGAGCCCAATCGTGCTGGTACAGAACAAAGATGGAACCTGATGACTCTACACTGATTACCGAGCTCTGAATAAAATCACATTCAGAAACTGGTACCTAATTCCTAGAATTGACGACCTCCTTGATCAACTCATGGGGGCCAAATACTTGATTAAGATTGATCTGAAGTTTGTCTACCATCAATTCTCGATAGAACAGACAGATTTATGGAAGACTGCCTTCAAGTCAAAGGAAGTCCTTTTTGAATGGTTGGTCATGCCCTTTGGTTTGAAAAATGCTCCAACCACTTTCATGAGGATGATGGACGATATCATGCGACCATTCACAAATACTTTTGTAGTGGTGTATCTGGATGACATTCTCATTTACAACAAGATTTGGGCAGAACACTTGCAACATATTCCGCAAGTTCTACACACCCTGTGGTAGCACAAGCTATACGTCAACTTGGAAAAATGCTCCTTCAGCATGGACAGGGTCCATTACCTGGGCTACATTTTTTATCAGCATGGCGTACATGTGGATCCAATCGAGATCCAAGTCATTCGTGACTGGCCAACCCCAACCATACTCAATGAGCTTCAAAGCTTCTTGGGCCTTTCTAATTTCTATCACAGGTTCATGTTGGGATTCTCCCATATTGCATGGGTGCTCAGCCAAATAACCATGGGTAGTGGTAAGGAAATATTTGCGTGGGGCCAGTCCCAACAACAATATTTCGATGATTTTAAGAAGCACTTGTGCTCAACCGTAGTACTTTAACTACCATACCTACAATAACCCTTTGAGATCGAGACAAATTCTTTAGACTATGCTGTGGGAACCATTCTCACTTAGCACGTCCACCCTATGGCCTATCATAGTGAGACACTATTAGATTTTGTCCATAAGTACCTTACTTATGACAAAGAAATGTACTCCATTTTGAAAGCCTGCCGCCAGTGGATACATTAAATTCCTGGGAAGGAGACATTCATCCACACTGATCATAAGACATTGTAGTTCATGCAGACACAAGAAAAATTGGGGAATGATCGCCATCAAAAGTGCTCCACATACTTGCAGCAATTCCACCTCAACATCAAGTATAAAACATGAAGCACCAACCACGTCGTTGATTTCCTCAACATACTTTCAGTCGCAACACTCACCATGGTGCTATACGCTTGTGGCCATGAGACCTATGGATGGCCCCAACTCTATGAGATAGACCTGGACTTTTCCACCACCTACCAAATGTTGGGTGCAAACACAGTTGCTGATAATTCCCATCTTCAGGAGGGGTTGTTGTTTCATCTAGGCCATATCTTCATTCCATCAAGAGAGCAAGTGAAGCTAATCTGGGAAGCCGACTGCAGTCAGGTGGCGAGACACTTCAACGTCGAAAAGAGTGTTGTGATGCTACATAAACATTTCTACTGGCCAAAAATTTAACATGAGGTCAGCAAGTATATTTGGTCCTGCACTGCCTGCACTATTTCCAAAACGAGCACTAAGAAACAAGGCATGTACACCCCTCTTCCTACTCCTGACATAACATGGGAATCCATCCCAATGGACTAGATGTCAGGCCTCCCATCCACCAAGCGGGGAAATGACTGTGTTTTTGTGGTTGTTGATAACTTTTCTAATATGGGGATTTTGGTTGCCTACAAGAAGAGAATCACAGTAGAGGCCACTTCCAAGCTCTTCTTTGAATGAGTCTGGGTACATTTTGGAATCCCACAAACCATTTTCTCAGATCAAGACAATCAATTTCTCAGTACATTCTGGTCGAGCCTCTGGTCACTGTTGGACACCAAGCTCACCAAATCCACTACCTTCCACCCCCAGATAGATGGCCAAACCGAGGTCATAAATCGAATGATTGTGCATATACTTGGCATGTATAATTCCAAGAAACCTCGCACATGGGATGAGAGTCTTCCCTATTTCCAACATAGCTACAACTGATCCCTGCATAGCTCAACTAGCCAGAACCCCTTTCAGGTGGGGTTGGGATTCTAACCATTGGGTCCCATAGATGTTTCATTTCCCCTTGTGGTCATATCGACCAAGTCAACTCCTACTCCAAGTGAAGCTGAAAAGGCCACCCGGTTCATTTAATAGATCCAACACATCCACCAAGAGGTTCAGGATATCCTACAGAAGTCCAATGACAAGTACGAGCAACGCCATGATCAACATCAGGTGAAACATAAGTTTCAGGTGGGTGACAAAGTTTGGTTGCACTTATAGAAAGAAAACCTTATAGGACCCCATAGGAAGCTTCTCCCACTCTATTATTGGTCGTACACCATCACCAAGGTTGTGGGGGATAACACTTTTGAGCTCAACATTCCTCCTTTCCTTGGCCTGCACCTAGTGTTCAACGTGGATCTCCTTCGACCTTATTTCCCACCATTATTGGACACCTCAGAAGTAGAAGAACAATTGACACCAACATAGATCAACCCTGAATGCATACAACATGCATCGAGTGATCACATTTTGGAGACATAGATCAAGGACACTTGACAACAAAGGATCCATATTTATCGAGTCATCAAAGCAGGGTAATTCCTGCACCAAGGCAAGTGGCTTTCCCGAGGCCAAATTCAGCAGAAATTCCTTCATCTTATGGGGGAAATCAACACAATTGAGACTATTTCTTCCTAAGGAGGCAAGATTGATCCAGGTGGATAATGGTGGCCACCCACCTTTTCCTTTGGCTTGAAAAACAACTTTCCACCTTGCCAGTGTTTCGACAGTTTTTCGGGTTCCAAACTTTCAGGGTCATTTTGAGGCCCTAAACTTCATGTTTATAAAATGAATATCGTATGAAAAAGTTACGACCCCGAGAAGTTGATGTACTGACTTACCCAAACGAGTCCCACATGAATTTTGGCTCTTCATCTCCTAGGGTTAGTTTTTTGGATGTCTAGGGTTTTTGACATTCCTGTTTATTGTAAAAGGCCTTTAGAGCCTGATTGTAACCATGTTCCTGTGAATGAGCGTAGCTGACACATATCTTCTCATAGATAAGCCGCCATGATTCTAGCAATATTTTTTTCCGTGGCATTTTAGAGTTTCAACTTATTTCCTTATTGAATAGAAAACCAATTTTACTGTATCTCAGTTATTCTGTGTTAAGCATCCATTAATAATCTGTAGTGATTTCGTTATGCTCATAAAATCCATATCATACATGAAGGAAAAAATACAACTGAGATATAACAATGAAATACACAAAAATATAGTAGAGAACACATAAATATAGTGAAACCCAACTTCTATTATTGAATAAGATAGAAAATCATTGTAGAAAACAAACTGGAAAAATGGGGTAGCTTATCTCTAAAAAGAAAGAGATGTTCATTACCCTTCATGCACAGGAAGCTTTACATCACACTCCATTGCATGCTTAAAGGGACTCCTTCACCTCAATTATATGAGAGAGTGAGAGGAGAAAAATTCCCATGATGCATGTGGGATAAATTGGACTAAGTTTATAAAATTCCATAGGAATGTAAGACATTAGGACTTCCCAGAAGGTCACCCATCCCAGTACTACTCTAGCTTGTGCACGCTTAACTACAAAGTTCTAATGGGATCCGATGCATTAACCCTATGTTGTAGGCATGTAGATAAGACCACTAGGAAATCACTAAATAATGTTTGTAATTAACAAATGAATATGGCATTACATTCCATTCCCCATCAAAAGGGTGAATATCATGGTTTATCAAAACCATTAGTGGAAGAGGTGGATGGCCACTGATATCCATCTGGATCAACATCATTAACATGAATTAAATATGATCAACCATTAACAGAAAGTAATCATACATTCAATCATCACACAATATACAAGTTTTACCATGGTTCACCCCCTTTTGGGCTACATCCACAAAGATCTGGCTTTTTAGGCTCTTTTATTTATATTTCTACAATATATGGCTACAATTTTGGTCATACAATCATGAAACAGGTTCCACAACCTCTGTGAGGCTGACTATATCACACTAGGCTCCTCAACCTACGATCTAACCCTAAAGATCTAGCTACTTGACTCTCGTACAGATCAATGACTTACAAAGTTATACCATATCTTACAACAGTTCTCCTGACTGAACATAACACTATTTTGGAACCCTGACCTAGATCTCCTAGGTACTTATTTATATTAATTTACAACTTATCAACCATTACAATCTCTTACAAAAACCCTAATCCTAAAGTGTCTATTTTTTCATGTATGTGTGCCTTGCATGCTTTCCTCCTGTGCATGTGGCTTCTCTTCACACATGTTGCTTTTCATGCCAGTTTTTCTTCTCCAAAATTGGTTTTTACCTTCCAAAAATAGGTATTTCCTCAAAATATGCCTGCACCCAACAACATATAAACAACAAGTCGGCTCAATTAATCAATCGATGCAATAATCAAAACTTATATATATAGTACCACCAACATAGATCCACATTAAGTCCAAATCTATCAAGAACTGAGAGGGATCAAATATCTAGAGGTGCAAACTGTTATTTCCTCAAATAAATTGGTCAAATTTATTTTATTAGGTGATAGGAAAGTCATTAGATGAAGCATTTTATATTTTCTTTTAAGAGTCCTTTAAAAAGAGCTTTGGACTTGTATTTCATAGGAACTCTTGAGTCAACGCTTTATTTGTAAAAAAATTCAAAAGATAGGTTTTGGTGGCTAAGGGCTATGTTCTAAAGTGCTGTAATCCACCGAAAGAATTAACTTTCAACAACTAATAGCGCAATTTCGAGGCACTCTAAACCATCAAAATCCCAAGTTTTTCAAACTATAAACTGCCTTGGTAAAACTCAATTTTATAAGCCGTGGAGAGGCCTTTTTACACGCTCAAATAGTTGATTGAGAACTATACATCCTAATATTTCCAATGGTACTTTCATATCTTCATTTGGAGCTCAGGAAGGTATTCAAAAGTCCCCCGCAAGATGAGACCGCGTTTTCAGAAATGTGGTGTTTCTACTATGTTGAGTCATCATTTTCACCTGATGATTCTAAGCGATTGGAGGATCATTTTGAGAAACGGTCGGAGGATTTTGTGCCTAAGATGTCAAAGAAAAATAAACTATTTTTGTTTATACACAAGTGTCACATATGTGGAGAAATGAATCCATATCTGAGCCCCAGTTTTCAACAGTCTGGCCCAATTTTTGTGGAGGGAAGTTTCATAAATTGATTGTAACTGATTGTTATCTTTGGGATTTGGGAATATTTCAAGATTCTTTGACATCATCATTTGAATAAATTATGAATATTTCAAATACTTTGAAGACAAATCAACTTTTGTAAATGGATTTAATCCATACATATTCTAAAACTATTGTAATGATTTCTATTTTTAGCATAACAGATGCATACTTTTAGTATCTGGAACAGTATTGTAAAGGATATAAAGCCTGTAAATTTTATAGGCTAATGTTTCGAGTCTGAAGACTAGACCATACTGTTATTGTACTAGACCTTTTTCATATAATATAGATACCCAAGTTTCTTTCACTGTTAATGTCAGATTGCCATCTTCTCTCTTTTCCTGTACTTTGAATGAACATTGTTATCTAAGTTTGTCTAGTTGGAAATGACTGTCATCTCATTGGTCAACTCATAAACATTGATTTAATAGTAATCTATACTATGTTTATTCAGCCCATCACATAGGTGTTCTGGTTGATAAATATAGTCTTTCTTCACCCATCAGTTCATTTATTTATCTAATTATTGACTTTTGAAAGCATTGTCTCATCTGGTTATATATATTTAAGTTTCTTGAGAGTGAACCATTTGTTTAGTTATCCCATTTGATCCAACATACATAGAAAACCAAAAGATACTTTAAGTTACCAGGCTTCTTCAAGATACAACTTGAGAAGGACTCCTGGAGAGATAAAAAATTGGCGTCGTTGCCGAGGAAAGGAGATTGAAGAAAGCTTCCCTGGGAGATGACATAATCTCTAGCTTTGATGATAGACAAAGACTGGGAATCATTTTGGTGGTGATCATCTATCTGGCAACTCCATGAAGGGAAAATTCAATGGCGACTCCATTTTTCAGAAATCCGTTGACGACTCCACTGGTATGAAATGAACAAGAGGTATGCATTTTGCAATTTCTCAAGTATTTTTGGTTACCCTCATCCAGTACCTAATAGAGATGAATGGGAAAATAGTATTCATAGATTTCGAGGAGAAGAGTGGGAAGTGCTAGCTAAACACTTGTTGGATTTTCATGACTTTATTCATCAACTTGAAATTGTACATGAGGATGTTCAAATTAAGCTTTTCAGGTATTCATTAGAGGGGATTTCTCTTGACTGATGCCAGTCTCTTCCAAATGCAAGTGTTATCTCTTTGACAGGTTTTCATATAGCCTTCAATTCCTTTTGTAAAGAGTATTTTCCAGTTGAACATCTTTTTGAAGGATGTTGTGAAGAGTTTTCTTCATTTCATAAAGATTTTTCTTATCACAAAAATCAGATTTGTGATAAAGCTTTTATTATAGAAGAAGACATTTACCATGAAGATCAACATGTCTTTCTTTTAATATTCTGATGTCAAAGAACAAGGTTATACATCAACAGAGGAAAGTTATAGATCTGAGTTATAGTCATATGGTAAAGAATAACTTATCCCTCACAATCTGCAACAACTCTCTGATATCTTTCACTGTGAGGTGCTTTCTCATAAAAATGAACTAGAAATGGATAATAAAGGAGATGAACACTCTCTTACTATCATTAAGTCTGATCATTATGAATATGAAGAGTTGGTTTCTTTAGCTACACATGGAGATGATCAGCTATATGTTGGTCAAATGTCCATTGAAATCAGTAAGGGTAGTCCACAATTTTCATATTTGCAGATCAAGGAAAGCTGCAGTTACCATGAGAAACAGGATTTCCAGGAACCATCTAATCTCCAGCTAGAACATCAGGAGGAATCTCTTTCTCCTTATGTATGTTTTGTTTCATATTTTGATGAAACACTGATAATGATGAGGAGGAAGGTTATATTTTTCCAAATCTATTTCGAGATCATATTGTTTTTAATTATATGCAAGAATCTTCATCTTTGTTATTAGGATTTGATCTGGATATTCCCATATTGGACAAATATAGTGATGAGGAGGAAGATTTTAAAGTTTATGAGGGTTTGTTGACTAATGAAATCTCATCTATTTCTACTCTTCATCAAAGAGTTGTTCAGAAATGTATGCATGCTATGACTGATGACAATTGTGAGTCTGTTTTTCAAAATTCCAATGAAGATCATTCTAGTTTTGACATATCTACCAAATAGGTCATTATTGAAGAGAGTAGTCAGCAATTTCTTCATGATACATCTTTTAAGGCTCATTTTCCATGTGATCATTATCAAGACAATGATGTAGAAGATGAAGAACATATCTCTTCTTCTCTCTTAAAAAGTTTCAGTTGTAATGGGCCAACACATCATAAAGATGAATTTGAATCACAGGGATATATCCAAGGGGATTAGAGAAGTTTATATCAGCAGTTGATCATCCAGGTTATTCTGACAGAGGTCGAGCAGTCTACATTCAACATTGAGATCAGGGAAGGCAGCCAACAACAACATTTCAGTTTACAGTTGGAACAATAGCTTAAAGAGGTATCTCTTGGTGAATTTGATGACCCTATTGCTAACTATTTGGAGTCTATGAGCAACATAAATGTCAAAATATTTTTGTCAAATGAAGGATGGTTTTGTCATCTTTTTAAATTAAAGCTCTGCATGCTATGGTTTCCTATGTTTTTCGGGTCCGGATCAAGAATTTTATTAGTAAATCAATTTCTTACATGGCTTCATTGGAATCATAATTTCACTTCATCAAGAGCAGTGCAATTGGTTAGCGTAGGAGTAGGCATAAGAATAATATTGTCATACGAGAAGATAGATTCTTTTCAATTGTTGGTTTGTTAAATAAGCAGTGCAGAATGCAAGTTTGCAGAGAATGGTTGACTGTTGACTCCATGCCCAATGGAATACTAGAGTCTAGTTTTAGTCCGAGTTTTGTTTTTTTCAGGAAAGGCATCAGGTTTGTGGTTCTTGAAACCTCACAGGGAGGATTTTCATCCCCAATATGAGCCATATGTTATATCCTCAAATAAATTGGTCAAATTTGTTTTATTAGGTGATAGGAAAGTCATTAGATGAAGCATTTTATATTTTTTTTTACGAGTCTTTTAAAAAGAGCTTTGGACTTGTATTTCATAAGAACTCTTGAGTCAGTGCTTTATTTATAAAAAAATTCAAAATACAGGTTTTGGTGGATAAGAGATATGTTCTAAAGCGTTGTAATCCACCGAAAGAATTAACTTTCGATAGCTAAAATCACAATTTTGGGGCCCTCTAAACCACCGAAATAATTACAGGTTTTTCAATCTATAAACTGCCTTGGGAAAACTCAATTTTCTCAGCCATGGAGAGGACATTTTACACGCTCAAATAGTCGATTGAAAGATACACATCCTAATATTTCCAATGGTACTTTCAGATATGAATTTGGAGCTCAGGAAGGCATTCAAAAGTCCCCCGCAAGTTGAGGTTGCGTTTTCATAAATGTGGCATTTCTACTGTGCCGAGTCATCATTTTCAAATGATGATTCTGAGCGACTGGAGGATAATTTTGAGAAACGTTCAGAGGATTTTGTGCCTAACATGTCAAAGAAAAATAACCTCTTTCTATTTATACACAAGTGTCACATATGTGGATAACCAAATCCATCTCTGAGCCCCAGTTTTCAACAGTCTAGCCCAATTTTTGTGGCAGGCAGTTTGAGAAATTGATTGTAACTGATTGTTATCTTTGGTATTTGGGAATACTTCAAGATTATTTGATATCATCATTTGAAGATATACTGAATATTTTAAATACTTTGAAGACAAATCGAATTTTGGAAATGGATTTAATCCATACATATTCTAAATTGTTGTAATGATTTCTATTTTTAGCATAACAGATCCATACTTTCAGTATCTGGAACAGTATTGTAAAGGCTATAAATCCTGTAAATTTTATATATTAAGGGTTCAAGCCTAGATACTAGACCATACTACTATTGTACTAGACCTTTTGCATATAATAAAAATACACAAGTTCTTTCACTGTTAATGTCAGATTGTCATCTTCTCTCTTTTCCTATACTTTGGATGATTATTGTTATCTAAGTTTGTCTAGTTGCAAATGACTATCATCTCTTCAGGTGATATTGTCTCCTAAATTTTGAGTGGATTTTGGTCGATTCTATATACATTAATGGATACACAATGAAAATTCCAAAAATGATACATATCTGAGCAGTAAAGGGAAATTTTAAACTAATCAAGCAAGAAAAATCGATTCTGGTATGAATAGGTTATCAACTAGAATTTTGGTGAATATGTGAAGCATTCTGAAGGAAAGTATGTGGATAGGTATTTTTTCATAGTTGGTATATTTGTAGGCCTAGTGTTACAACTATATAATATCCCATATATATAGATTTTTTTCTATCGGAATCCAGGGGCGATCCCTCACCGTGGATTAGAGTTGTGGTGGCTGGAAGCCACACCTAGCACCTCATGAGGTTCTCATTACCAACCTCCACTACTTGCATAAGATTATCTCAATATATCTTGTAATAATGAACCAAAACCAACTTATTTCCAATGTTTCAACTCTTTTATTGATATTCCATGCACTCCAAGACCCATTTGTATGGTTTTTCTCCCTATCTACTTGATCTACAGACCCAACATTTCCTCTATGGAAAAATCCATGGATCTGAAAAATTCTTTCTAGTAGAATTCAGGGACAATCTAGGTTTCCTGTAGTGTTCTAGTCTCTGATAGATTTCAAGTCCCTGGCTCATTGGTAATCCACTCCTCCTTGAGGCCTCATGGAGAAGGACCTCATAGATTTTATGAGTAACAGATATGGGTGGATTGTTAGTATTTCCATCTTATCACGTACCCCATTCCATCTTCCTCTCCTATGCTATATTTGGAATGAATAGACATAAGGGAGTACTCAAAGAGGATGATCTCAGCACATCATCTTCCATTCTTAGGTAAATCATGAACCTAGCATAATAACACTAGCCTCCACAACTTGACATGGGGATCTCAATTCACACATTTCATTCGAGCATGGAAATTTTCTAGATACAAATGGAAAATTAATCTCATCTCCTAGGATCAATTCCATATGTGGAACCACATAACACAAATTCATGTTAGATTTGATGGAAGGTTTAGTTTGTATCTAAATTCCAATGAATTCAACTCTCAATAGAAACAAGGACTTAGGTTCATTGGATAATTTCTTACAAGTGACCCAATGGGTGGATTTTCCCCTTTTCCACAAGCTCTGCAACTAGAAGCATAGAACTGGGAGGGTAAGTGAGTTAGAGGAAAATAAGGAAGTGTATCAAGTGGAAGGCCAAGGTAATACATTTTATTCTTGGAGATAGTGTAAGGGTCAATGAAGTCATGGATTTCAAATAAATGTCACTAGTGGGAAGATTCCCTAGCCACATAATGGAAAATATTTCCCTCAAAAATTGAAAATATAATTTTTTTTTACTTCTAGGATACATACTACGAAGCATGATTTTGTTAAGGATAGATTTCTGGGTCATTTACCACCCCAAAAGATGAAAAAAAATCCTTCAAACGTTTTGGAAATGGGGACCTCAATCCTTATTCTTGAAATCCCTACTCTTGGAAAAGTGAAATTTGGATTTTACCATACATTTAGGGAATATCAAATAAAGTCTTGCATGGATCATAATACTAGGATTATCATTGCTTCTTTGTTCCAAGGATGTTTTAAGATAAACTGGGAACACCTTGGCAATTTTCTTCAAAGCCAACAATTATTTTCAATAAACTAGATGTTATAGCCTTACTTTCCAACTTATAGGCCAAAGAGGAAATCATTAAAGGATAGAGGCCCTAATAAATATTTTGTGTGAGGTATGAAGAATAAAACCCTAAACCTTCCAACAATACCAATATAAAGGGAGTGGAAGGTCCATCTGGGACAACAAAGACTTCTCCTCCCTCCCCATCTTCATTTGCACCATTACCTTTACTTGCAATACTTTATTTACATGATCTATCATGTTTAAAAAGTTACCCTATATCCTATGACCCCACATGATCGACAATGACATCCAAGTTACCATCAAACATTAAAAAGTTTCACCGGAAGCCGGGAGATGACCCCTCTACACACATCATGGCTTACCACTTGTGGTGTTCATCCAAATAATTGATGGATGACAGTGTAAGTTTACATATTTTCCATAGAACCCTAACTGGAGCCGCCACCAAATGGTACATTGAAGTTAAAGGAGGTTCTTTTAGAAGCTTCAAGGACATGGCTATGGCATTTTTAATGCACTAAAAAAATCCTATTCAGTACGAGATAAGAACACAGATCTTGACCTTACTACATCAAGAAAATGCCACTGACATCTCTGATCATATACATGAGTGGAGGAGATGGCATAGGATGATTAAGACTCATATTCCATAAAATCTCCTTACGGAGTGGTTTACCAAGTCCCTCTTACCACCCATTTCCAAGGATGTAGTTATGGTCGGGGTGACCACCGAGGAGAAATCAATTTTATGTGCGCAACATTTGAACATGCTCTATTCTCAGTATGGTAATCTATATGACATCATCCCAAATTATCCTCAGTTTTCAATGGATCCACAAAAAACCATCCCAGGACCCCATGTCGATGGCATGGTTGTTTATGTTTCACATGCATCTGTTAACCAATTAGTTGATTAGATGGGTCAAATGTCCATTAAGTGTCACCCGTCAGTTGTTGGCACTAATGCTCAAACTTCTACGGTCCCTCCTCAAACCTCCTAGGTGAATTCAGTGTATTCCACACAACAGAAGAATCCTCAACAACCTGGAAATAATAAAAAGAGGAACAAGAAGAAAAATTCAACTAATGAGAAATGGACTTCCTCTACCTAAAATTCCCACGAGGGGGGAACTAAGGAAAAAAATAAGAGTCATTTTCCCTACATTATCTGTGGGGAATACCACCCTACTCATCGGTTCCATAGGAAGGATGAGGCCCATGGATTTTTGGCACAACAATAGGCTCCTCAGTAGTCTACTATATTAACTCATTCTTTCCCCCTCAAACTAAAAACATGGTTTCCACAAATCCTTCCCTTCCACTAGGGGGCATGAGGGGTATCCATAGAATGCTTCTATTTTCATGTGTGACCACATGGTCAATTTTCATACACGAGCTAAAAATTATGACATTCCCAAGCCTTTGAATGTTTCCCCAGATGCAACATCTTCATCCAATCCTAGTGGCCCTCTTCAAATAGAGAATTCATTTCTTTATGCATCGATTCTCCCCCTGAAGGGTGTTCTTCGATGTACAATGCATATTCCCAACACACAGGTTGGACACAACTACAATATCTTAGAATACTTATACCAGACACCTTGTGCCATGTTGATGCTTGAAGTTCTACAAAGATTCCCCATACAACGGAAATCCTTAAACTCAACCATAGGTAAGGTTGATCCTTCAAAGTTGATCCTGATCACCTTTGAGAGCAATCAGGTTACTCATATACTTTCCCATCAAGTTTCCTTCCCAATTATAGTGTGAGAATTGGGGAGAAACATATACCAGACAACGGTGGATGAAGAACCCTCGAATTGTATCATGTCAATTTATTTTAGGAAATCCCTTGGCTCTCCTAAACTTAGCACATCTATAAAAATATTGAAATCTTTTGATGGAAATATGTTTCAATCCCATGAAATAATCACCACCTTACCCATTGAGTTAGGTGGTAACACTATCTCTGTTGATGTGGAGGTTTTCTATGCACCTCTTGAGTACAATCCGTTACTTGGGTGTACTTGGTTCTATGAGATGACTACAATTGTCTTGTTAGTATTTAGGGTCCTATGATTCCATCACCAAGGAAAATTGTTACAATCGATCAACTTGCATTATGTACACCATAAATTGGATCCAATACAGGGTCTAATGTACCCTTCATTGGTGATAGCATGCAGTATTTTGTCAATGTCAGTGAAGGGATGTTCAAATATACTTCACTCATGGGGAATTTTCCCCTTCCCCGACCCTCTCCCACTGCACAGATTTCTCCTATCAACATGATATCCTCATCTACTAGTGGATCCATTGGGTTTTATAATCTTTGGGTGGTACCTCGTCCCAAGGATGTTGATTCATATGGAACATCCATGTCGCTTACCCTGATATAGATTGTCAATCTAGAAAATCTCGTTAACATATATTGATATTGGTCAAAAACGCCATATTCATATGAAGTGTGATAAACCTACTCCTCCCACATGATTTGTTAACTCACCAAGTTCACATAATTTCCTTGATACCAAGTTGCTTTCAAAAAAGGCCATCCTGGAATTCATGGAATCCATCGATAAGCCCAAGGAAGGTGAGAATCATCAAGAATCCACTATCCCTAGTTTGGAACTGATGAGAATTGACATGATGAGTCTTGATCTAGGACTAAGGGAATTTACTGGGACATCTAGTGAAACCCCTAGTATTTAACCTATTCCACCTCAGTTATCTTTTTCAGAACTTGCCACCAAATTCTATGCTACCCCTTCCATCGAAGATTTATGTTTTGTACTTCCTTCATGTATTGATAGATCCCATAAAGGATCTTTCTTTCATATCTCATGAAACCACTCATGATGAGTATCTTCAGATGAAAATATTCATCCTGATGCGGCATGGCCCCAATATTGTGAGCCATATGATGCCAACATCAACTTCTGAGTTCATGAATTATGAAAAATATCCTTGGCCTGAGCCTAGACATGGGTTCTACTTAGTGTAAAGAATCACGATGTGTAGTTATTTGTAAATAAGTGTGTGGTGTGAGTGCTTTTTTTTTTCATATATCATATCCAAAAAATCCAAAAATATATTCTTTTTTGATATTTTGTTATGCATTTTGACCTTAGAATCTAGTTTACAAGTGCTTGATAGGATTTTAGGTAATTTTTTACAAAGATGGTCACGTCCACTACACTTGAGGTATATATTTATAAACTGGCATATAGGGATAGGTTTTTTCTTGGATTTTCTGCTTTGCATTATTAACCGTTGTTGGATACAGGGCTAGTCAAGAAGAAAGCCTATTTTTGGAGTAGAAACATGAAAGGAGGAAAGGATAGTTGGAAGGAAAATCATCACGTGTAAGAGAATAACGAGAGGCGCACATCCAAGGAAGAACTAACTATGCTAGGGTTAGGGTTTTTGTAATGCGTTGTAATGGTGGGTGAGCCAAGGGTGTAAATAAGTAGTACTTAAGACATAGACGAATAGACCAAGAGAAGGGAGACAAACAAAAAGAGAGAGAGTCGTAAGAATTGTATGAGTCATTAAGTTGGTGAGCTAGGGAATGAGTGAGTGACTTGATCCCAAGGGTTAGATTGTAGGTTGCGGAGCCTGGTGCGATCTAGTTAGCCTCACAGGGATCGAGGAGCCTATGGAAAAGGGGGAGAACTAAGATTGTAACTGTTGTTCCCTTTTTCGTCACCCAAGCAAGAAAAATAAGGACACTTACAAGTCCAGTTGGTTTAGCTTGACAAGACATAAGTGAATGAAATAGTTAGAAACATAAAGCATAATAAATAAACAAAGAACTAAGCTAATAACAATAAAAGAAACTAAAGTAGAGTGCATAAGGGAAATAGAACAAAAAATAAACAACATTCATGCCACCAATGGATAAGTTGTATTAGTGGGAAAACACCAAAGAGAAAGGGAGACTTATGGGTCGCCCATTCCTCCAAGGGAGGTCTCTTGAACCCCCAATGATTGAGCTCATCTTACAAGTAGTAAAATAGAAGGAAATGGTGAAGAAATACAAATCTCATTCCCTCAAGAGGTGATGTGAATGGCTAAATGAAATGGTGCTTGTATGCTCTAGTGAGGAAAGAGGTTCCTCTAAGAGAATATAGGCAGCATAACATTACAAATGAAATCTTGGAAATATAGTGCACCCATGGCCTCTTTTTATAGCAAAGATTTGAGGCATTATTCAACCAGTCCTTAGTG
>SNQJ01S0163419.1:0-21335 GCA_010110895.2 Picea sitchensis | reverse complement strand
TTCCCATGAGGATGCCAGCGGAGTGGAGAAAGAGAAAGAAGCATAGCACTTTATTGGTGGGCGTGAATGTTGGTGCATGGGTGTTGATGAAGGTGGCTCGGGCAGGATATCATGTGATAGTTGTTCACGTAGTTACAACATCTGCAACACTAATCTATAGGGAAAAACTTGCAGTTGATTACCTTGCGAGTCCCTTTGATGTCAACGTTTTAGATGTCTACGAGAGTTTTTGCAGATTGAAACAAGTGAGTCTTCAAGTGAAGTAAAGCGTCCATATCCACCTGTATCAGAGAAACTTTCAAGCAGGCACTTGCCACCATTTTAAAGGGCACAAGATATAGCCCACCGAAACTGATGCAGCCAGAAGTGCATCTGATATTGTGCTCACTGAGCCAGGGTTGAGTGTTATTACGACACCCACAATGATTGAAAATGTTTTAGCTGATGGGAGTCCCTAGTTCTGTATGAGTTTGAAGTTTTGAAACGCTTGGATGCTAGTAAGCAAGTGCGGGAAAGAATAGTATCTCTAATTAGTAAACATTTCATTGAGAGGTCAAATGATCAGGTTATTGTAGTTCATAGCTTGGATGATGTCATGGAGCCTTGTTGTACACAGGAAAAACTCAATGAAATCATATGGTTAATTCAGATTTTGGTGATGTAACCGATTATTTTGTGAAAGAATGGATGAAAACCTAAATTTACCGTTATAGTGCGTTTTAATGGATCTGGAAAATATTCTCGCCGGCATCCATCGAGGTCATTAGAATCTGTTTGAAGCCACAGTTATCAAAACTGAAAATTCCAAGGGAACATGATGGGGTTATTATGACTAGACATATATTAGTTTGAAGGATAATTCTTCATTTTTATTACATTTTATTTTTATTTTATTTTTTTTTACTCAACACAATCTCCTCGTGAATATTGTCTACATGTTGATGATCTACTTTATATGCATTCCAAGAGATCATTGATGATCTCTTAGGCAAAGGTTCCTTAATTAGACATATGCTTAAACAATTGCATTCAAAATTCGATTCTGTTTTCTAAAAGCTGCAGATGCAGACAACCAAGAAGCACAAAACTGGAGTCACTTTTGGTTTTGATAAAGTGCACCTTTCTAGGTGAGCAGATACAACAGGTTACAAAGAGATGAATTGAGCATGCAAGAGAAAGCTGCTGAAACTATATGACATTATTCTCAATATACACATATATTCTTTCCCACAAGATATACCGACATCTTTGGAGATTGATGTAGAAACTCATGCTATGCACAATGTGAGGAAAATTAATGACAACAGGTTCAACGATTCACCCTAAATGCAATCCCCAAATTTTTTGAATCCATAGTCTTATTGCTTGAATTCTAGAACTAGAGTGATAGGTACAACTTGATAAAGCCGAGACCATATTGTTATTTTTTTCTTTTAGCATGATTTTTGATATCCAAATAAAACAAAACCATAAACATGATAAAATAAATAATGGCAAAATAGAAATAAAAATAAAAACATAAAATCAAAACGTTACCGATGGACCTTTTACTCACTTCCTAAACTATAATCAAAACATGTTTCTTTAGGCTTAACATTAATATGTTTTCTTTGAGTCACTATCGCGGCAATCAAAGACAAACAAGTATGCAAGGGAAGTAGGTATATCAACGAGTTTATTTCATTGGATTGCTTGCATTTGCACTTGTTTCACAATTTTTTGATGCTCTCACATTTGCTGTGAGAAAATGATAACCTTCTAGGAGTTCAGATGATTACATTCTTGATTCGTGATATTTCAAGAATCTAGGTACGACAAACACTTATGCTTTGATCAACTGACTTGTTGAATGTTACTCATCATAAACATCATTTCGTTGTTTACATAGAAACCCTTCATAACCCATTTCGTCATGCATGTTTATCCCTATTTTTCCTTCAACACACATTAGTCATCCATATCTGAAGCCTATCTTTGTTGCCTTATCCTTTACGACTTCATGTACGCCTATTTTTATGAATCACATACATTCTTGAGTTCATTTTTTACCTTCTTTTTCCATTCTAGTTTGCCTTACGAATAAAACCACTCAGTTCCCTTTCCATGATTACATTCCCTTGTTTTTCCTAATAATGTGATACACACTGTTTGCTCAAGAGTTCTTTCCATTGATAGTCCCTACAAATCTTTTTTGTACAAACTAATTGGCCGATGTAGGATTCCTTAAGAACCCACCTTTCAACAAGTCTTGCCCCATGTTATACAACACCTTATGGGATATAGACTAGAGTCCATTTTTGAGTACACGGAGGCTTGCATGCCTTAATGTGAAGTTTTCTTCGACAATCATGGGAATACATCAATGTCCCCTTGATCAGATCTTACCAAGTGGCTTCGACATCATCTCACATCTATTCACACCGCCCAAGATGTAATCCAATTACCTTGGCACTCATTGACATCAATGAAGATTTACCTACATACATTGTTTAATGACATTCATCAATGGTAGGTAATCCAATGACTTCTCTTCATGCTCGACATTGACACATTTATTAGCATGACTAGAATTGTACCATTGGGTTTGTAGTAGGTGAAGACTATACCTTTTTCACTTGACTCCCTCGGCGGTTACATCAACATGATTTCAGATCTATGATAGCACGACAGTTCCACATTTCCTTACTTTCTCTTTTCCATGATTCATCAACACAGAGTTCAGATCCCTCCACTTTGCATTCTCTGATTCAGCGGTGGCGATTAGATTCTAATAGTTCAGGCCGTCGTTATTTTCTTGATCTGTTATGGCGATTGATGGATTCTGATTGCGGTTATGGTAATTGCTACCTACGATGTGATCACCTTTTCTGATCTAAGGTTCCATCTTTCGCCACGACCTTTCGCGCCATTTCCGACTACATTTTTCATGATCGCAATTAGAAACCTTCCATATTCTATGACGCGGTCGCATATTCTTTTGCTCCCGGCCAGTTCAGTTCTGATGGTTACAGCTCCGGTACCATTCCGCGATTTCACGATCCGGTAGTACTTAACCACTGTTTCTATTACATAGTTCATCTACATTTTGGGTAATTGAAGGTATGTTGTTTTCTAAGATTTAATCCTGAAATTCCTTCTATCGGCAGATATTTTGGAAAATTCCCTCGCCACGCTTCCTTTCCTTTTTCCTTCCATAACCAACACTATGTTGCATGGGACATGCAAGCTGATTGATTAAGGAAAACTATATTCATAACACCACATTTTCCACTATCATCATTTGATTTTCATCCCATTTACACTTCCCAAAAAATTTCTTTTCCAATGATCCCCTGGTGCACTTTACTTTATGCATTGATCTACACCTTGGCAGGATTCATAAAAGATAGAGAAAAGGCTTTCTTATACTCAACAATGATTTCTTATGCATTGATAGCTTATCTTTTCCATGAATATAAGAATGTTGGTTATTGTGTGAACAACATTTTATTATCATAACAGTAAGAGAAAATAATGAAATGAATGTTGTTAACACAAGAACCAACATTCTTATATTCATGGTTGTTACACAGAACCAACCATGGGAAAATGTCGGAGTTGTTATTGGAAACTAAAACATGGAAAAATTATTATCATAGCGGCCAAAGGAGAAAATAATAGAATGAATGTTTATTGCTTGGGAACCAACATTCTTATATTCATGGTTGTTACAAGAACCAACCATAGGAAAAATGTCGATTTACATTATTGGAAGCGAGAATATGGAAAATTATTATCATAGCGACGAGAAAATAATGAAATGGATATTTGTTAACACAAGAATAACATTCTTATATTCATGGTTGTTACAAGAACCAACCATAGGAAAAAGCTAGCTGTTACTCATGAGTTGTTACTCATGTCTCCCACATATCCTAGAAACATTCATTATTAAAATACATCATCAATCAAAACCAAAGTTGAATGCCAAAGGTTCTTGGAAGATCCAAGCATGGATGCGGGGACATGCAATGGATAAGTTGGGGGCATGTTGGGACTTAGAAATGTATTTTCATCCACCTTTCCCTTCTTATTCACTTACATTTCACCACCCCATTAAACCTTCATCATACCATTTTTCATAAATACATTGGGTTTCCATCATTATTTTCCACTTTATTCGTTTTAATTATTAAAGAAGTGAATTTATGATTAAATATTAGAAAATATACATGTTTTCATATATAATATCTCAATTATGTGTAAGCTTTGTAGTAATGTAGTAATATGTGGATGATTAATTCAAAGAACTTCTCGAATACTTCCTACATTTCCAAAGGATATAATTATTCAAAGCCTCTTTTTAAGAGGGAGAAGGTCATGGAGATTTGGTTAGAATATCTTATCTAAGATATGAGAGGTGTATTATTGAGGATTTGAAGGGGATCATATCTGTAATAATGGGAAAGTAGTTGAGAATTGGTTGAGAGAATAGTGGATCCTGCAATTATAGGATGGTTATCTTCTTCATGTATATAAAGAGTGCTCTCTCTTCATGAGAATTAGAATTAGGATTCAATTAGATTTCAATTAAGATGTGATTATGTGTCCGGGAGAAGGGAATTCTCTTAGCTTTGTTATTCTTTCATGTTTTGTCATTGACTATTGTAATATGATTTGAGATTGATATATTGTATGAGCTCATTGTTGTTAACTCTTCATATGTTGTATTTTATATAGAGCAATTTCATGCTTTCCTAGTTAGTGTTTCAATGCTTTCTTAAGATCAGGTTTGATTTCAATAACATAGATTAGATTAGATTAGTTCTATGGATCCACGCATGTCGGTCGTGTGCTTCGTCAGTCATTACCACCCGGGTTGACAATTAAATGGTTAGGCAAAATACTACAACGTTATTATAACAACATAGATTTAAGCGACACACTTCTTATGCACTTGCTTTCTCTTGGTCATATAGCACCCTCTTGCGTGCACTAGAGTTTGTGGTGAAAGGGTGATCTTCTCTTCTATATAGTAAAGGGTTGTTGGGTTTTCCCTTGTTTGAGAAGGTTTTTTCCTAGGATAACTTCTTGTGCCTTGTGCATGATTATTCTTCTTGTGATCTTGGTTGCCAAAGCTATTATGTTATTGTATTGTTTATGGTTCAATTTCATGCTAAATTGAAAATAAAATACATGTTCTTGAAATCATTAAAATTCAACATGGTATAGGAGAAGTGTTCACGAAGAGCCATTTACTGCAAGCTATAACACCTTCCAATCTGAGTAGATCACCTTCTTGCTCCAAGCGCAAACGACCCTTACCTTTTTACTTTTCAAGCTAGTTTTAGCACTTTCCCTTGAACATTGGTCCTAAATTCTTCACAGGAATGTACATAATAGTCCAGTTCATCACACGCAACTCTCATATTTAAAATTTGAATAATTTTTTTATTTTGGACCCTAGGTTTCTAGGGTTTCACGATTTCGATTTCTAGGGTTTTGTAGGTCATTGAGGTTTTGCTGACTCATAGGGGTTCTTGACTCTCAAAGAGTTATTTTTGGCGGAGTCTATGGTGGTACACATTTTTGTCACCTCGGTGATCAGCCCGATGACATGTGCTGCTCACTTCCATGTTCCCGAAAACTTGTTAAAGAGACTTTCTCCATGAAAAAAGTGGTTTTCTTTTCCTCCCTCAAAGACTATGACAAGGAATATCATTGCACCACTGCTCTATGTTTGGGGTGCGATGATTCTTGATTGTCACATGTTGCACAAAAGATGTACTGCAGTGTCATCGCAGGATGCCTATGCATAGGGTGTGACGATGATTAATAAAGGGAAAAGTCAAAATTCATGAATGTTCTAGAGGGGGTGTCCTCCTATCGATTTGGATCTTACTCGCTTCTACGATTTAGTGGGATCACCTAATATCTTCATCATCCCTCTTTCACCTATATAAAGAGGTATCTCATGGAAAAGGCTAAAGGCTTGCAAAGGCTTGCATATGCATGAAAGAGTTCTGCTATAGATTATACTTGAGATAGCTTTGCTTTAGCTCTCTAAATTGATTAGGATATTCTCTTCATCAAAAGCATCGAAGAAAAGGTGTGTGTGTTGGAGAGAAAGAGCCATTGAAAGAGATCTTGCAACATCAAGGCATGGGTTGTATTCTCCACTTTCCATTTTAATATGATACAGAAATACATTTCTTCCCTATAAGGGTTAATGTCTTGTCTTTTATTGTATAACTCCTTGATCTTATACATATAATTCATTGGAATATATATATATATATATATATATATATATATATATATATATATATATATAGCATATATATATATATCTTTGTTCTCCCTCTCTTTGTTGTTTTGTGCTTCTTAATAGGCTCAACATCCCACAAATCCAAATATGGAACAAAGACGACACTAGTGAGGGATCGTGATCATTTAAAAAGATTATATCATTTTGTCCCTCTACGAACTAGTTTATATGACAATAAAGTCTAAGGTGAATTTTGTATTATGTCTTGTTTTTTCTAGATTCGTGTGGAAGCTAGGGAGATATATTTGTGTCCACCTTACCAATTTGTCGATAACAAAATTGGCGACCATCTTGGGGATACGACCTTTTTGTTTTCTTCTTATTTTCTTTTTATCCTACCTTCTTTTGATCAATTGCATTCTCTAAGTCTGTGGGTGATCCACCCTGACTCCACAGACTGAAAGGGTTCATTGCAAATTGTCATTCTTCAAATTTTTCTTTATATTGAGGAGATCAATAGCATTAAGGTCCCTGGCCTGGCAATGCGATGATTCTTTCCTTCATACGCCTCTACTTATGCGGACTAGAGGGAATAGCGATGTACTTTAATACTTATGATGATAGTCTGATGATCCTAGATCATCGCTATCTATCTACAACTTACCTTGATTCTTGTAGGAATTGTTTGAGTGGCAGTCAAATTTTATTTTCTTTGCCTAGATTTGTCTTAACTACCTGGGATGAAATTTTAGCATTGGTGAATGATTGGTTTACATATTTTAAGCTTGGATTTGATTGGTTCTCAAGGATTTTGAGTCTTCTTCATGATCTTTGCAAGTTTTATTTTTTGACTTCTTATTGCAAGATAATCTCAAGACTTTGTTCTCGGGTGCTTGTTTGATAAGTAGTTCTTGTTTTCTTTTGAGTTTTGGATTGATTGTAAGTTTTGGATTGGTTACGATCAAAGAAACAATTTTTGTTTACATTCAACAAAATGTTTTCTTATCATTTCATTTTTTGTTTACATTGTGAGTTTGATTTGGGAATAGTGTTGAGAGTGCATTGGTCTTCTTGACATTCTTTTGATTTTGGATTATGTCTCTATTATGATTTGAAGAGAATTTGAAGTTTATTCTTATTTTTAGTAGTCATTGTAAGAAAAATTGCATTCAAATATTTTTTGAAAGATAAATTGGAAAAGTTATTAGTTTTGATTGTTTGGAATCCATATCATTCAAAGATTGAAATTTTACTTTGTATCTTTTGTATTCTATAAAGAGAAACCTCCCCCTACTGTAATTAGAGTTCATCAAATGAAATGATTTCATTTCATATCTTCTTGTATCTTATTAGGTCAAGGTAAAATACATCATCAATTTCACTTCCTTTCTCTTTTGGGTAAACAACGATACTTTAAAATGGCGTAATTTAAAATCTATTAACAAATTTTATTTTCTATAACTTTTATACACCAACATTAGCTAGGATAGTACTGGAATGGGTTGTAAGGCACACTCTCAAAAGCATCAAAACACACAATAGTATCTTGTGATAGGGAGGTACAAATACACTTGCTACAATTTGTCTTGGGAAGCCCTTCTATCACAAGGGCCAATCCTTGAGGAGGTTTCATTAGGGTAGAGTTACTCACCTTTCTTTGTTGGTATTAGTGTAGAGATTGCAGTCTTTTTGGGGTGTGAAGAAAATCCTACCTAGGGGACCTTAGAGTTTATTTTGGGCTTAGATACCCCACCCTTGCACATGGATCAGGCCCCGTCAGCTGCATACTCGAGGCATAATTGTCATAGTGGTAGCCTTGGTGGCCTATGTCTTTATAGTATTTTGCAGGGTGACTATGGAGGAAAGTCTTCACAGTCTGGAATCAATGTTGGCCAAACTCACTCCAAGCTCCTTGGAGGTATACCCATGATTATGTGTGTGGGAGCTTGAACGGGGGTCTAAGTTAGTTAGAGTAGATTAGATCAGCGTAACTTTTCCACCCTCTTTATCTAGCCTTCTTGTCTTGATTTCCTTGACTGGATTTCATCACCAAATAGTGACTTC
This sequence comes from Picea sitchensis, assembly GCA_010110895.2. Taxonomy (NCBI): domain Eukaryota; kingdom Viridiplantae; phylum Streptophyta; class Pinopsida; order Pinales; family Pinaceae; genus Picea; species Picea sitchensis. Next base: position 13,024 of record SNQJ01S0163419.1, on the reverse strand, counting down.
AAAATAAGAAGGTTTGTTTGTGTGTTTGATGTCTAGATTTTATTAGTGAAGTGTCATTTGTTTACGTAGTTGGCCATGATTTCTTTCATTCTTTATTTGGTGCAGCCAACATCGCCCCTCATCATTCACATAGGATGCAAGGGTTACCTCAGAAGATCCGAAAGAATATACTCATTTTCTTCCTAAACTCACCAGAGGGTTCTCCTAAAGGAACAATCAATAACGACTTAGCCTTCGAGATTGGAAGTTCTACTCCATTGGAGAATCATACTTCCCTACTCATCCGTTATTGAAGTGTTACGAGATCCACTCAGGATAAATTCATCGGGAGACATTGTTATTGAAGATTATAATAGAATACCTACTGGACCTCACACAAAGTCTGGTGTAGATGACCCACTCTTTCAGAGTGAATCGTTTATATGCAGTTCATATTGTTGGAAATTTTAATCCTAGCTCTTCTAGCCCTATCTGTTCTTTTTGGAGGACCTCCTTGGGACGCAATATTTTTGACAAACGGAATGATTCACCTATGTGGAGGTCCTCTAATCAACCTATTTCATCACATACAATTGTGAATTCCACTTCTTACTCACGATGCCATGGATCATTTTATTGGAACAACCAGTAATGTTGTCACATTCTTAGACCAATTGTTGGTTGGTTCTCATACAATTCTTCCTCTCCATTACTTCAAGCTCTACCATGGTCCCTCTCAAGCTACACATGTTTACAGCCAGTGTGGTAATCACTGAAACTCCTATTGGAACACCACTTGACCCTATGCAAATGTCCACTTCACACGGATGCTCCACTTCACTCGGAGGGCTAATCTTTTTTGATTCCTCCCGGAGTGTCTTGCTATTAGTTTTGTTCCTACCTACCAGGGTTCCTACTCTCGGAGGCCTAGCATTTCCTCCTCCCACCTTGGCTTGGGAGGATCTAATGCGTGCATCCCCAAGTAGCTCCAATCAAATTGGAGGCACAAGTCATTATGTCACATCTGGTTTTCAATTTCCGGTTGAAACCTCAGGTTGGGGATCATAACCGGTCATGGGCAATATACCCACGGATTACAGGTCTCAACTTTGGAATTTTTCTTTCCGAGGAAATCAAAAAATTCTACGGGGAAACATCCTCAAGTTAATTCTTTTGTATCCCCTAATCTCGGGCACCCATATCTAGGTTCTATGAATCCTACTCGGGGTCAAGGTTTTCATTCTAATGCTCCTTCCAAGGGAAGCTTACCCAATCAACCAACTCAAGTTGGCTATTTGACACAAAACCCTCCACCATCAAATTTGACAGGACCCTATAACTATATATATACTTCTTATGGTCCTACTAAGGTATACCTACAAGGTTACCTCCTCAAAATTACCAATCTCCTCAAGTGAAAGGCGGGTTATTAGTTTTCTTGCTACTTTGGATTTATAAGATTTATCTAGGATTTTGAATGATCCTATCTTGCATTCTCCTCATTAGTCGTTCATACCTGCCAAGTTACCATATGAAATTCCTAAGTTTAATGGTCGATTAGGGGAAGACTCAAATAATCACATCATGACTTTCCATCTTTGGTGTTCATCCAACTCCTTGATGTATGACTCCATTAGTGCGTGTTTTCCAACAAACTCTTACGGGTTAGGTAGTCAAATGGTATATTCAATTTCCACGAGGATTCTTCAATGAATTCAACACCTTAGCTATGGATTTATTAACATATTACCAGCTAACAATCCTATACGAGGGCGGAATAACCAAAATTTTGGAGTTCATTTAAATAATCCTCAATCCACTCACATTTCCGATCCATATTCATGGGTGGAGGAGAAGATGCGTAATCAAAGTTCCCCTTCCTAATCAACTATTGGGTGAGTGGTTTTACAAGTCATTCATTGGTCCTATATCACAGTGATGTTTCCATGGGTGGTGTTTTCACTAAAGAAAATTTATTCATGCTCAATATTTAGATCTAGTTTATTCTGAAACATGCACTATGTAAGCGTGATCCTTAATCCTCCTTTTCCAACTACGTCAAACTAACACCTCGGTAGCTTCTCAGGATGTTGATGGCGTGATTGGCACTTTTCACAATGAGAATCAGTCTAAACAAGCCAACCATTCCAATCCCAAATCTACTAATGCTACTGATAAAAGGCCACTCCCTCCTCCTACTCCTTCTCCTGATAAAACCTCTTAAGTTAATTAGGTTCAATCTACACCCTCTTGGTAAAAATCGAAATAAAAGAGGAAGGAATTAAAGAATAAGGAGGGATAAAATAATAATCAACAATCTTATAAACCCAGGATTCAACCCTCACATTGACAAAGAAAAGCGCCAAACCTCGGTATCCTTGTCTTATCCGTGGTGAGGATCATTATGAAATATTTTCCATGGCGTGTTGAGGTTACTAAGAAAGTTCCACAAAGCGTTACTAAGTTCTAAAATGGATAGGAGGACACCTCCTACACATGATTTTGTCTGACCTTTTCCTTCGATAATGGGGCCCAATTGGTCATTTCCGTAAACTTCTACCATGTCTTATGTACTTATGTGTACCGGTGACTCCAAGAAAATGAAGTTGCAGTCTCTACTTGAACCAAATATTATTCTTCTTATAAAGAAAAATTTGATGATTCACCACCTCCATTGGTTCAACCTCCTCAATTACCTCCCAACAATCCTCTTTCATCTCGAATGACCCCAATATAGATCGGGTTCTTCTTCCCTTCTCCTAGAAACGTTGTTTGTAAAATTAGATTAGTTTAATACTCACCACACATTCTACTCAAAATTCTGAGTGTGTAGAAGATCTTGTCTTGAGGGCACCTTAGATGTTAGCTCTAGAGGATCATTTAAAGTTGTCCCTCACATATTAGAGACAACATTAAGGCTATTGGTGGAATTGATCCAACTTATATGAACTTGATAATATTTGACTCGGAAGGTCATATTCCAAGGTTTCCTCCTCAATTAGCATTTTAGGATACAAGTTATTATGGAAAATAAGAATATTTGTTGAGCCATTATTGATGAAGGAAGGGAGCCGGTTGGATCTCAATCCCATGTATTTGATCACTTGTTTACAACGAAAATCCATGGCTCTCTTTCCCTTAAGCATTTAATAGTACATGATTTAAAACTTATTGTGTTCTTCCTTCGTTGTCAATGGCCAGTGAGAGGAAAGCGGGTTTGTGAGAGTTGGGAATTATTTGTTGTCCTGTGATTACAACCTTCCTACTTGGTTGTATTTGGTGCGATTCCATGTTTGCAGTTGTTTCTACTCTTTTCGGTGTGATACGTTTCCCTCACCAAGGAAAAGTTGTTGTTGTCGATCAACTTGCCTTTTTTAATTATGATTCACATACTAATTAGCGTGCCTTTCATTTAACGGCTTACCTCTAGTTATGAGAATGTGGGGTATGGGTCTTAAAGGTTCATCACGTTAATGGGTGGGTTCCCCATTCCACTTGCTTCGATATTCCTCATCATTTTGTCGTTTCGATTAACATGATATCAACCCTTGTTGGTGAAATCCATGGAGTCTTATGACCCACATGGATGGTACCCTGGGTGACAATTGTCTTTGTTACGGTGACATAATTCCTTTAAGTCAGGTAGAATTGTTTATCAAGCTATTCAATCGATAGCTCCTTCTCCTCGTTCTCTCTTAGACACATCTCCGAATCCATTTCACATAGTTTTTCACACCAATGAAATGATCATGAAAATCATGTCTATGGAGAATTACCCATGGAATGATGGGCATCATCCATTCTATTCTCTTCATGGAACCCAAGACTATAGAGAGTTATCCTTGGTGCTGAATTTGTCTACTTGTGTTACTATTCCTCATGTTCCTGAACCAATACTCGATTTTTTGTATGAAGGGAACTTGGTTAAAATTTCACCTACCATCCCTTTAGATATTTCAATCAAAACTGACATCGTGGAAAATGTTCACATTGGAGCCTCACGTTCCGTTGATGAGGTCGTCACTTATAAAACCATTTTTCAATAATTCTGTGACATTTTTGCCTAGAGTTACGAAGAGATGGGGCATTGATCCATGTATTGTTGTACATGATATTAATTTTACGGGGCCTTCAAATACATTTTGGCGGAGACTTCACCCGATTACATCCGCGTAAGATGTACATTAAAATGAGAGTTGAGAAAACTTATTAGGCCGGTTTTGTCTATCGTTAGTAGCTTTGTTGATTAGATTGTCTAATCTTCATTACAGTTGCATGAAGAAACAAAGGCATGATCCACATTTTTTTTTTTAGATTATAGGGATATCAAAGTCTTGTCCAAAGACCAATTATCCAACCTTCGTTATTGGTCGTTGAAGCAAGCGTGCGAGAGTCAAAATCTTCTCTTTGATGTATGGATTCTCACGCAGAACATAATCAAATCAACATTATTCTCTAGGATCAACATAAGACTTCTTTTATCTTCCCTTGGGGAACCTCATATCTGAAAACTACCTTTTGGTCTTGAGAATACTGGTGCAACTTTTCAACACGCTATGTCTTGCTCTGTTTTTCATGATAGTAAGCACATTGTACAACCTTACCTAGATGATTTATCGATGCATTCCATGTGTCGTCAAGATCACTCAACACACTTATGAGGAATTTTCCTATGTTGTCACTATTATAGCATGATTGAATCCACAAATGCATTTTTTGCGTGGAATTATGGTTAGTCTTGGTTTTATTGTTTCTACACATGGGATTAGGGTGGATTATCTTAAGGTTGAAGCTATTCTCAATGCACTCCACTCATCCGTTACTAACTCAAGTTTTGCAGGGAGGCAAAGTTTTTCACGTCGATTCATTCCCAATTATGCTGATGTAATGAAAGGTTTCACTCGATTTCTTAAGAAGGGTCATGATTTTTGTATGGGACGACCATAACAAAGCCTTTGAAACTTTGAAACTTGCCTTAACCCATACACCACTCTTATTTCCACACGATTATAGTCGAGATTGTGGCTTCTTATACTTAGCTTCTTGGACTCTACCATGTATGGTTTCTAGTCCAAAGGGATGGAATTCACGATGAACATGTCATCTTATTTGAAGGTGAAGTCTCCCGACCACTGAAACCAAATATTTTCGTGTGGAGAAACTGGCCTTGGAAGTTGTTCAAGTTGTTCAATGTTTTCTTCATTATATCTTATTACGTAGAAAAACCGTCATTTTTTATTGGAACCCTATCCAACACATCCTTATGCAAAAATTGTTGGAAATACTCCAAATGGATAATGATTCTCGAGAAGTTTGATTTGGATTTTGAGTGTACCAAATCAAATAAATCTTTAGTTTCTGAATTTATATGTGACTTTCCCTCTACTGAGGGCGAAACTATGGCGGAGGATTCTTTTCCTGGTGAGTCTCTCTTTATGATCAGTTATGACGACTTATGATATGGAGATATTATCATTTATCTTCAAACCCAAAATTACCGACCCGATCTTTCTAGTGTGGATCATCTTACATTATTAGGTATCAAACCCATCAATACATTATCCTTGGTGATACCCTTTAACATCATGGTATTGATTCCATATTTTAACAATGTCTCACTTACGATGAATATGAGAAAGATTTGAATGGCTGTCGATGGGCATATTGGTCCTTATATGCGGGTAATACCCAACGCCCAAAAGGTCTGAGCTAGTTACTTATGGACTTCATTGTTTAGGGTGCATTAAGCTATACCTTGCAGGTAAGAACAACTATAAATGAGCAGCTAATTAAAACTATCTAGAACATTTTTTCTTCTAGGATCCTCCACCAGCAGGAGACTAGGATTGCTTACTTTGGATTAAGAGCATAACTCTCAAAGTTTCCAAAACAAACATTAGCGTCCTAAGCTAGGGAGAGTCAAAATCTAATTGTGTCGTTATGGGGTCTGCACGGGTCCCCCTCTCACATAGGGGTTGTGCACGAGGTCGCACTCGGGAAGCTACGGAGATTATCCCTCAGGTGGTTCATTGATTGTAGTGGTTAGATGTTATTATGGGGTCGGCAAAGATTATACCCACAATGTTGGTGAAATAGCTTTCAAGTTGATTTGAGCTAGATACCACCACTTGGTATGATGAATCGAAATTTGTGCGATCCGGTGGGGTAGTGACTTATGGTGGTCCTTAATATTTGGGGTCTTACATAGCGTTATAGTGAGAGTCTCACTATACTGGGCGGAACAGTGGTCAAAATCACTTCGAGGGCTCCTTGGAGGTCAAATCCTGGTCTGCGTGGGATCTTGCACTAGGGTTTAAGTCTGTTAAGAAGGTCATCATTGTAATTGTTCCACCATATCCCTGCCCCTTCTTAACTTGATCACGATTTCATCACCAACTAGCATGGTCATAGAGAGAAGGTTTTTTTTGCTTGTTTAGTGATTCTATATTCTACTGGTATGTTGTTTCTTTTCGGAAGTTGGCCATAGATTTTTTTTTTGCAGACTCTTTTTTGCCAACATCGACCCCCACACCATTCGCAGAGGCTACAGGGACTTCCTCCAGAAAATATGGAAGAGAATTCCCCTTTACCCCTCATTCTATGGAGGAATACCGTCAAGAGAGCGAGGTTCATGACACTATAAACTCCCAAGAAGAATTTCCCACCACTTTGGAGAATTTTTAAATTTTTGAGAGTCTCGGGATTTTTAGCATTCACAGCAGGGATATGGGGGCAATTCTCCAACTAAATTCAATGGAATTGAATTCGCCGTCATCAATCCTTCTTACATTTCAGTAGGTCTCATTCAAACCCTCTAGTTGATGACCCCTTGGATACGGACATTGATTGAGAGTCCTGCGTGCATGAATGCGGGATCTTTATGGAGCGAGGGAATAGGTGCCGAATAATACGTACCTGCGTGCCAGCAAACCATTTCTTGGGGTACTTACCTTTTTCATCTACACCATCCACCGTTGATTTGAACATGGTCAGGTTGCCCCAAGGTCCACTTTTTCCCTCCAAACAGCTCACACTACAATGGTCCCTCACGTTAGACTATTCCATACGTGATGTGGTGGTCCAGCCAAACTACAATTGGCACTACTATGTACCTATACCTTCATCATCACTCCCTTTTTGGTATAGAGCACTGAATTCTTCGGTTGTCACTACTACCCAAGTTATGCCAGAAAATTCCATACCTATCCAACAACACGGAGGGACCGGTCTTGGTGACTTTAACCCGTTAAGTAGCACCGGTCAGTTGTTTACGTCTGGTTCTCAAATTCTGGAAACTCCACCTCAAGATGGGGGGCATCCTCCCCGCAGTTAATGACTTCCATTTGGAGGGAACCCTCATCTTGGGGGGAAACCTCAATCCGGAACCTACCATCAACCATATGGATAGCGTGTCCGCCACACCCGATCCATTGGGATATCCCTTTCCGAGTACACAGTTCTCGGAGGACCTGATCATAGTCTCACAACAACCTCTTCCCCCTCAAGGGACCCATCTATATCCTCATTATGGACAAATGCCAAATCTGGCTTATAATCCTCAAAGCCCATCAGGTTATCCTCCACTTTCACATGTTTCTCAGACCCCTCAAATCTGTGTACCCTGGTCAACACCAATCTCATACAAGAGGGCCCTTTACGGTTACCAATTATCCACCTAACCGATTGTATGGTCCTACTGGTTTTCCTATGCCTCACCAGTATCACCCGTAGGTTAACTGACAGCTACCTTTCCTAGCAACTCTGGACCTCTCAGGACTTGTCTCGGTTAGCGAATGATGGTATTTTTCATTCCCCGGTTTGGCCAACTATTCCAGCTAAACTTCGCCCGATGTTAAAATTGACGAGGAAAGTCGGAGAAGACCAAACAACCATGGTGACTTTCCATCTATGGTGTTCGCCGAACTCCCTCATGGATGATTCTATCGGTTTGCATCTTTTCCAACATGGCAGCTTGCGAGTTCGCAACAAAATGGTATGTTAGTTCTGCGGTGCTTCTTTTCCGCGATTTCAACTCCTTGCCATGTCCTTCCTCACACTTCCAACTACCCATTCGATGAATGAGTCTTAGAACTATTGACCTCCCTTCTTCAGACAACCTCTATACATATCTCTTATCATATTCATGAATGGAGATGATGGCGAAGGTTAATCAAAGTGGTCATTCCCAATTATTAGTCGGAATGGTTCCACTAAATTACCTGGTACCCAGGATGGCTTCATTGATGTTTGCTATGGGTGGTGTAGTCATAGAGGAACAAGCCATTGCACCGGCTACGTACCTAGATTTGGTTTTATTCACAATCACGAATTTGTACGAATTGATACCAAATACCACTTGTGTCACTACTGACCCATCCAAACAATCATCTACCTCGCATGCAGATGGAGTCGGTAGCTCCGAATCAAAACTCAATCTAATTCCCAGTCGAATGGAACAACCTAGCGGCCCGCTCCGACATCTGCTTCCAGTTTGAACACACCCTCTTCTACCTCCCCTCAAAATCAGGTCCTTGAGGTGAATACAGTCCAATCAACCCCTTCACAACAATGCAGGTGAAGAAAGAAATAAACCGAAGAAAACAACAACGATGAACAACCAAAATCGACCTCAAACCTAGCTGGCGGAAGGAAACAACCACAATGGGCCAGAAATTCCCATGTATTGTTTGTGGTGATGATAACTACACCTGAGACTGTGCACATCGTGATGAAGTGGCTAAGATATTTAAGGTAAATTCACAACCTTTTGTGCTTACTCATCCTTTTCCACGGCAACAATCTTTCAGTTGCTCAAACCCCCACTCGAGGTTCCAATAATCCCATTATGAGGCCTCGACAAGTGCACACAGTTACATGTTTAATGGGATTAATCTAACCACTTTCGCTTTTCTGACATATGACACATCAATTAAACCTGATAAGATGAAGCCCACTAATGGTTCCTTACCAGACCCACCACCATCTTCCATTAGTCCTCCAACTTCCATCCCTCCATCCAAGCCGCTTCAGATTGAGAAACCTTCATTTGACTCCATCTTATGCCCTCTTAAAGAGCACTATCCGAAAATATACATTTCATCCTAGTTCGCAGGTTGCCCAAAACTACAACATCATTGAATATTTGGCTCAAACACCATGTTCTATATGTCACCACTTTGGAGTTCTGGCTTCTTTGTCCCGATCAACATAGAACACTCTTGTCTACCATCGGTGCTTTCGATCCCGATTCATCAAACAACCTCATGTTTAATCTGGATGATCATCAACTTCGACTCTCCCACCAACTAGCTTTCAAATCGATGTTGTTCTTCACAATCAACAAATCCACCCGAACTATCTTGGATGAGGGCCTCTAGCATTCATGTCTTTATCTTGTTGGGAAGGCTTGAAATCACGCCAACGAATTACGATGTTACACTCTTTAAATTAAGGTTTCATCCTCCGCAGTTTTGCAATCGCAATTACCGTTAGAATTTGGTAGGAGCGGTACTTTGATGTGAAGGGTGGTGATTACTTACCCCCTCGATTACAACCTACTGGAAAAGTTGGGTTCCCTACAGCTATGGTAGCGTAGTCATCTACGTCGGTGTTTTGATGTTATTTAATTTCCCCATCAAGGAAGAAATTGTCACTATCGGGTAATAGATTTTGCTTTTAGGCAGCTCATGCCCCCCACAGTACCAACAAGCATTCTTTTTGGGAATAACGGAGTTCACATTGTATGGAAGTGTTGGTGTTGGCTTGTTGAAGATTCTAGCCTTATGGGTACCTTCCCTACACCACTTCGCCCACCACACATCATATTGCCATGGCTTCAATATGATTTCGACTATAGCTTATCAATCTTTGGAATCATCATTATGGATTGTACCTAGTCCTATGGAATTCGATGTGCTTAGTGACACAATACCACTTAGCCTTTGGAATCATCTGACCCTTGGATTGTACCTAGTCCTATGGAATTCGATGTGCTCGGTGACACAATGCCACTTAGCCCAGCTGAGGCTGCATACATGGCTATTCAATTTTCCTCTCCCTCCCCGAATGACCCCCATCTATTGGCACCTGATACCTACTCGATGCCATCATGGTTGGATTCCCTATCGTCTGCAATCGATTACATTTCCCACATTTTTCCTTCCGATGAATCCATAATGGAAATGCTTAGTATCAATGACGTACCTTGGGATGATAACCATCACCGATCCTCTTTTCTTCCACCTCTAGAAGAAATTCACCAAGACATACACTCTGTCTTCCCTCCTAATGTTACCAATTCTCCACAATCTCCCATCCTCACACAAGATACTCTTTCTGAGGGGAATATGGGTAATATCTCTACTACGATCGTTATTGATATTTTGATCAAAGAAGGCATTGTGGAAAACATTAACCTTGGTGCTAATTGCACAATCGAAGAAGTGGTATCCTACACCGCTCTGTTTAAAGAATTTTGCGATGTCTTCGCTTGGAGCTACTAAGAAATGCCAAGAATCGACCCCTCGATCGTCATACATGAAATCAAGACTTACCCAGGTGTGAAACTTGCTCAACAAAAACTTCGTTCAGTTCATCCCAAGAAAATCACAATCATAAAGGAAAAAGTTGAGAAACTTTTAAAATCTGGCTTTATCTATCCTGTCCCTTTGATAGAATGGGTCTCCAACCTTGTTCCGATTGCCAAAAAATAGGGGACCATTCATGTATGTGTTGACTATCGGGATCTAAATAAGGCTTGTCCAAAGGACAACTACCCTACGCCCTTCATCGACCAGATCATTGAAAATTGCGTTGGGAGCGTAATATTCTCTTTCATGGATGGTTTCTCCAGGTATAACCAGTTTGAAATTTTACCTGCTGATCAACATAAGACAGCCTTTATCTTCCCATGGGGAACTTTCGCCTATTGGAAGCTACCTTTTGGTCTCAAAAACGCTGGTGTTACTTTCCAGCGGGCCATGTCGTACGCTTTCCATGATATCAAGCATATTACAGAACCTTACCTCGACGACTTACCTACCCACTCATCCAATCGATTAGATCACATTGATCACTTACGAGCTATTTTTCTTCGATGTCGGTTTTACCGTATCCTCTTGAACCCACATAAGTGTATTTTTGTTGTCGAATCCGATTGACTCCTCGGTTTCATTATCTCTAAAGACGAGATTTGGGTGGATCCCTTAAATATTAAGGCTATTCTAGCCTTACCCCCACCTACTAGTTTGACCCAACTCCAGAGTTTGCAAGGAAAAGCAAACTTTCTTCGCCATTTCATTTGTAACTACGCTGAGATAACTAAAGGATTCATGCGATTTTTGTAGAAAAACACCCCTTTCATCTGGGATGACATCGCTCAACGATCATTTGATGCTCTTAAGCATGCCTTGACTCACGCACCTTTGTTGCACCCTCCAGAGTACACAAAGGACTACATCCTTTACTTAGCTGCGTCCACTTCCACTATTGCAATGGTATTAGTTCAGGAGGACCCCAATGATGAGGAACATGTGATTTGTTACCTGAGCAAGAGTCTATCTAGACCCGAACTCCAATATTCACATGTAGAAAAACTGGCTCTGGCAGCTGTCATCGCTATCCAGAGATTTCGCCATTATTGTAACACCCTGTTTCCCCCATTTTGTAAAAATAACTGGACTAGCCAAGAACTGTGGCAAACTCATAAATGTGAATATGTGATGTAAATGGACCTTGTGGAAAAGGTCAATAAATGTGAATAAAATTATGAATTTATATTACAGGACTGTTGAGAGGGGATGTGCAGAAAAAGAGACCATGATGGCGGTGGAAGGCACCTCGAAAGGTGGCGTTAACTTCCACCAAGAATTAATACCGTATTTGGACTCCATTGGCCCAGAGAACCAAAAGCGGCTCGTTGGCCCTGAATTAAATGTCTCGCAGGATGGTAGGTAGATGGTTTAATGAGGAATGGGAGGTAAACCTCCCATCTGTAGAGTCGTCAGGCCTAATCAGCGCGAGGGTAATCGCGCCACACAACCTCGCAAGAGGATAAGGCGTGGGGTAGAAACGATTGGGGGCAGACGTGAGGGGAGAAATTTGGCGATATGCAGAGTGAGTGATAGCAGAGAGGAAGGAGAGTAACGTTCTCTCATGGTCACTAGAAAACAAAGACACAGTCTCACAACATCGTGGTCTCAGCTCGGGGGTGGCTAGTGGTAAATCTGTTGGGAGTCTCTAAGACTACGGTTGCGTGGAAACGAGCACCCCTCTCAGCAGTTGCTTGACCCCTGGTGTTATTTCTGATAAGTGTTTTTCCTTTGGCATCTTGAAATATATGTATTCTGATAATTATGCTCATAAGCTGTAAAACTGTGAATGATTTCATTATAAGATTGTTTGTATGGTATTTTGATCAGTACTAGTAGTTGTATATTTGTATGGAAAGACTACGTATGGATTATGTCCTCATTAATCATTATTTATATGCTTACCAACCTAATTCAGACCACATGTATGATCTATGGGATAAAGGTACCCTTATATGCCTCAGATAGTATCCTGGGTAAGAACCTCCCCATAGAGATACCCTCCTTAAAAAGACCATCAAGAACTGGGAAAGCGAATGTGAAGGCATAAGGCCTTAGTAACCCTGCACGAGGAGGAACGATCCTCTGTAAAACTCGAGATGGAAGCATAAGGATGAAGTATCGAATCGACGGATGAGATTCTATCAGGAGATCTGTGGTCACTCATGACCGTCAGATCGGAGGAAGAAGATGGAGTGTTAAGTGTCTTAACCCTGATAGGTGTTAATCGACAGACGAGATTCTATCGGGAAAACTGTGGTCACGCATGACCGTTAGATTGGTAGGAGTAAGTAGGGTGTTAAAATCCTTACCCCTTTGTTTTCCGTATCTTTGTGGAAAGCGAAGAATTCAGGACCGTAGATCTCCAAGGTCCATGGGAGTATCGGGACCGTTGATTTTTCCACGTCCAGGGAGTCATGGAAGAATGCAAGGGTAGGAACCAATCTGAGCCATCA